>JARHVA010004889.1:302500-400000 GCA_037957365.1 Torreya grandis
GAACTAGACACTGAACCAATGCGTTGAACCAAGCCAAAGAACCATGGAATTAAACTTGTGCAACCTGAAATTAACTAACTTCGAATAGTAATGGAAAAAGGGAACCAATTTTGGCCTGTTGGGCAAAAATGGTCAACAAATTGGCAACTCCCAAGGGAAGCATGCCTGCTATGCTCAAAGACAAGTTGCCTTGTAGTCCATTGGGTATGGAGTCAGATGGTAACTTAAAAAACTAGCAATAGCTCTGATAAATATAGAACTAATCACATAGATTTACCTCCAAGGAAATGAAAACACACACAAGGCTAAGAAAACTACTACTTGTGCAACAACACTTAGGGAAAATAGGGAAAGAAAACAAGGGAAAATATATACATATGAAAGGAGACTCAGTGGTAGTGCTTCAAATGTATCCAATTAACTAGGATATGCAGTTCTTCACCATCCAACCTAGAGAGTTGGAATGCATTATGTTGCTTGCACTGAGTGATTATGTATGGGCCAGTCCATAAGGCGTCAAATTTTGCATGCTTTCTAGGCTTAGCTTGGTCTTCATCCCATTTAAAGACAATGTCTCCTTCAAAGAAATATTTTGATGAAGTCTTCTTGTCGAAGTGTCTCTTTGTTTACTGCTGGTGGCTAGTCATAAAAGCCATAGCCCAGTCCCTGGTCTCTTGGAGCTCCATCAGCTCACACAGCCTGACCTCTATGCTATTTCCTTCTTCTAATTACAACTGGTGAGCGAGGTCCAATGATGGTAATACAAGTGAGATGGGAAGCCTAGCTTCCCTTCCATATATGAGCATATATGTATAATTTTTGATTGCTCTCTTTGGAGTGATTCAATCAACCCACAGAGCTATTTTTAGCTTGGCGTGCCAAGTCCTCTAATTTTCTTCCATGGTCCTTTTGATGATCCTGATCAAATTTTTGTTGGTGGACTCAGCCAGCCCATTCCCCTATGGATAATAATTGGATGAAGTGCTAAGATATATACCATACCTCAGTGCCCATTCACTTATTTTGGTTCCCAGAAAAGCTAAGGTGTTATCTGAGATTATGGTGACCGGGACCCCGAATGTTGTCACCAGGTCCTCATAAAATTCTAGGACCACACTTTCATTTGCCTCCTTCAAAGAAATAGCCTCTACCCACCTTGTGAAATAGTCTGTGGTAGTTAGGACCCACTTGTGTCTAGCACTAGAGGGACGGTTGATCATCCCTATGAAATCCAGGCCCCACTGCATGAATGGTTGTTCCACTTGAATTGGATATAGAGGCATGGCAGCCAACTATTGTTTCCCATAAAAAAGTGCACACTTCTAGCACTTTCTTACCCAGGCATGGGTGTCCCTGAAAAGAGTAGGCCAAAAATAACTAGCTCTCATTATCCTTGCTATAGTAGCTCTAGGAGTGAAATGACCACCTGCTGGCCCATCATGGAACTCAGACAGTACCTTATCAACCTAGTTTGGGTCAATGCATCTTATAAGGACCCCAAAGAGATCCTTCCTAAACAATTCTCCATCAACCAAAACATAAGGGAGAGAGACTAGAGCCTAAAGTACCTTCTTATGGTATTATCAAGACTCTGCAGGCACTCACCAGTGAGAAGGAAATGCCTCAGGTCTGATGTCCAATCCTTTATGATAGTTGGTTCTTCTACTTTAGCTGCATCATGAATTAGTAAGTTGTCTTCCTCTTTCTGCTTGAAGTTCATAGCAAGGTGCTCACACAGGCCTCTTCCCCTCACCAACTTGGTGATCTTGATGTCTACGCCATACTCCATCACCTTGTTGATCCACCCCACTTTCTTCTCATTTAGGTCTCGATTGGTCAAGAAATCCTTGACACCAGGATGTGGAACCATGAGGTGAATCTTGCTATTAGATAGCATATGCCTAAATTTATTCAAGCTCTGCACTACTACCAAGACTTACTTCTCTACATACGTGTATTTGACTTTGAAATCCTCTAGCCCCTAGCTAAAAAAAGCAAGTGGTTGCTTGAGGTCATCACCATTTGCTTGGGTAAGCATGGCAGAGATCACCTCTTCATTGATAAAAGTGTAGAGGTTGAAGTCTTTGTTGAAGTCAGGGCTGATCAAAGTAGGAGCCTGAGTTATGGCCTACTTGATGGCTTCAAACCTATCCCTTCTTTGTGTTGTCCACTTGAACACCTCACCCTTCCTCAGCATAGAGGTCAATGGCTTGACTATCTCTGTGAAATTCAGAATGAATCTTTGAATAAAATTTATCCAGCCAAAGAAGCTCTACAGGCTTTTCTTGTGCTTAGGTAGGGACATCTCCAAGATAGAACAAACTCTCTCAAGATCAATAGATAAGCCCTCCTTAGACACGATGTGGCCAAGGAGTTTCCCCTTGTGAATAAAAAACACACATTTATTTAGGTTAAGAGAGATGTTGAACTCCCTACACCTTTCAAAAATCTGCCTGAGGTGCTTCATGTGTTGGCTCACTTTCTTGAAGAACACCGTCACATCATCAAGGTATACTAGCACATTGTTGTTTATCAAGCCTCCAAAAGCGATATCCATGGCTTGCTAAAAGGTAACACCAACATTAGCTAGCCTGAATGGCATATTCTTATAGGCAAACATTCCCCATTTAGTAGTGAAGGTTGTTTTGTGTTGGTCATAACCTTGCACTAGAATTTGATTATACCCTAAATATCCATCCAGGAGGGAGAAACACTCGCTACCTGTTACCTTCTAAAGGATCTGCTCCATGCTCGGGAGGGGATAATGGTCTTTTAAAGAGACTTTATTAAGATCCTTGAAATTGACACATAGCCTGATCTCCCCATTCTTCTTTCTAATAGGAACAAGATTGGCCAGCCAGGAGAAATGTTTGATTGGAAATATAATCTTAGACTCAATCAATTTGGCCAGTTCCTTCTGCATGAGAGGCTCAATCGTCGGGTTGACAGGTCTCTACTTCTGCATGACTGGCCTGGCACATTCTTCTAATTCGATGGTGTGCTGGGTGAGTCTTGGGTCGAAGCCCTTCAAATCATTGTAATCCTATGCAAAAACATTGGCAAACTCCTGACACAAAAAAATGAAAGCCTGCCTCTCCTGAACCATGTAGACTTTTCCAAGTGCAAGCAGCTTGTCCTTGAAGATCTCAACCCTCTCGTAATTTTCCTCCTTAGTTGTGATGCATGCCTTGTCATTTCTCAATTGGTCATCTACATTGAAGATGCTCTCAAGAGTGACCAAACCTTTAGGGAGCTTATTGTTCTTCAATTAAACAATCTAGTTGCCATATTGCTGCGGCAGCTTCACTTGGTTCTGTGTTGCGAACTTAGGTTCCTCCTATAAGAAGAAAGCTATTTGCTAGTCATTTTTGAAAACCTACCAGTTTGTAATGTTGTCAAGGATGGAGGGCTAAACTACCACCTTTAATTAGTGTGAACCACAGTCTCAACTTATTTCCCTAGAAACATCAAACTGAGCACCAATTACTGCTAGCATAACTGCTTGTTTGTTCTACTCTGTGGGAATGGAGGTGATATTGAAAGCGAGGATATCTTCCACCAAGTCCTAGACTCTATGCTTGCAGGACTTCATTAAGGAATTCTTGGTTAAATTTTGGCCTTTCACCTGATTTACAATCAGGTCACTATCTCCCAAAACTTGCAACTCCTTGATCCCTCTTTTTCTTGCCCATTCCAGACCATGGATAAGGGACTCATATTCTGCAACATTGCTTGTGCAAGAAAATTGGAAATAGAAAGCTGAAAAGTATCTCTCCTTTGAAGGGGAGACTAGCATTACTCCACCACCAGCTCCCAACCTACTTTTGGAACCATCAAAGTACATCTACCATAGACCTAGGTCCTCTTAGCTTGCCTTCATTATTTTTGGTATGAAGGCACCCTCTTCATGTATGCAGTAGACTCCAAGGCCTGCCTCCTCTATGAACTTGTAAGGATCATGCTTGAAGTTATCATTTCCCCACTCATCCAAGAGTAGGTCTGTAACTCCTTCAAGAGCAGAGGATGGAGATTGGTCTGTCTGGGACTCTTTTGGTCGATAATGGTGTAACTGATGTTCACTGCCTTGGGTGAATATGGTTCTATATGGTCCTTGTAGAGTGCTCAAATTCAATCTTTACCTTGGTCCCATACTTGGTTCTAAAAACTAGATAGGACCAATTCACTTCTAGATAGGCACCTATCTTTGACGTGAAGTCCCTAGACAAGCAAATTGTGAAATAAGGAGGAACATCTGCTACCACTATACCATGGGGAATTGAGAAGGTTGGGCAAGCATGTAATGTCAAGCTTAAACCCTTTAATATCCCAACTATTTTTTCAGGTGTCCCATCTAGCTTTAAGACCCCTTTATTCATCTCTTTATATTTCAATCCCATCTTGTCAGCTATGCACTTGGGCATTACTAAGGTACTAGCCCCACTGTCAATGATGCAGTTGTGCACCAAGAAATCCCTTATAACCAAGGACACATAGAAAGGGGGAATTTCCTCTTCCTTCTTTACTTGAATTGAAGTGGAAGGTTGTCCATTCATCATCAAGACATTATCGATGCCCGCTAGGATAGCTTGTTGATCCAGGTCATGCAATTCCCTTTGTAGCATGTGCTTTTGTCCTGGTAGAGACAATGAATCCCATAAGGAGATGTTCATATGCAACTTCTTCATTTGGTCCACTATATTGACTTGAGGACTACCTCCCTTCAAGTTTTCCTTGGGGATAATTCCAACCTGAGCTACAAGCTGAGGGGTTGAAGGTACAAATGACTGTCTAAAGTTTGGGGCCTTTTGATTTGAGTGTGATGGAGAAGGTGCTGCTACCGCTTGGGTGGTAGCCTAGGCTTCTCCCAATTCTCTTCTCTTGAATCTTGTGTTTGTTGCAACACAGTCAGCCTGATTTTCTACAGTGCCCACATATTTCACTAAATAAAATTCCCCTTCCAGATGATTCATGAGGGTAGAATCAGGCTAGGCCTGATTGCTATTCGTGTTGGGTTGCATTGGAGCCTCAAAGATCTAGGAATGAGCGACTGCCTAATTATCTGCATTCTATAAATAACCCATCATCTCATTTGTATAAATAGCCTATTCCTAACCATATCCCATGGTCGAACAACTTGGCTGTTCCTGTACCAGGTTGTTCTGAATGGGTACCATGACCTTAGATGATGAAGGGGGGCCTAGATTGTAGCCTTGAAATGGTCTAGTCTGGGTGAGCTGACCCTATCCTTGATTATAGTTTTGAAAAGGGGGTCTGGGGGCTTGACCATAATGCTGGTATCCCTGATTCGATCTATTGCTTTGAGCTTGCTACCTTTTAAGAGCTACAAGCTCGTTTGACATGCTCTACAATAGACTCTTAACTTCATGAAGCTCATTGGATGGAACAACAACTAGTTTCTCTATGCTAAGTAGAGGAGCTAATGTGGGAGCAATGGCCTAAATTGGAGGTAGCATTTATGGGAATAGCGGCATGTGAGGTCTAGGGGCTATTTTCCTAGCCTGTGCTAAGCAATTTTCAACTGCTATGGCTATGTCATAAGTAGTAGGCAATATATGGCCTCCCATGGATTGTATCATCACAACAATATCACTATTTAATGATTTTAAATAATATAGGAAAGCATTGCTAGGAGTCTGTCTTACTAGAATGGGGATTCTATCCCAAGTCTTCTAAAACCGCATGTTGAAATCTTGCATATACTCGTGTGGAGCTCTTTTTATGGTCATCAACTGCTCAGCAAGTGAGAGGCCATCACTCTTTTCCACAAAATAGTCTATCAACTGAGTACCCAATTCATTCTAGGAATGGATTAAATTTATAGGCAAGGTCCCGTACCAGTCAAGAGCCTTGCCTTTGAGAGATAATGCCAACAATCTGATGGTGATATTTTCCTTCATGACATTATGAATATTGTAGAGGTTAGCAATATTTATAATGTGCTTGATGACTATAATGGGTCCCTCTCCATCAAAAGAAGGCACATTTTTTAGGGTTGTTCCCAGGATTGGATCATAATGTGGGAGATTCAAGGGGCTTTGACCATGAAAAACTACAAAGGACAATGTTATAGCTGGGATGGGATGTAACTGTGGTTCTACTACGTATGCATCCCTTACAACAAGTCTGGGAGGGTGGCTTGTTGAATAAGGATGGGTATTCTCAAACCTTAGTCTTTTTTTTGAGTTCAAATGCAACTCAACAAAATCGAACAAGACACCCTTAGAAGTAGACTGTGTGGTGACTTTAGGCATAGGAAGTTAAAAAACTGGTCTTTGATTGGAAAACTGAAGCTCTTACTAGTGGAGTTGCCATATGCTATAAATCTTTGATTTTCTATAACAGGACCATCATCAATCTTGAAACCTTATTGAGTTGTAAAACTAGGTCCCACCAGGCATGCAAAAACTATTGACATAGAAGATTACACCCTTCGCTGGAGGTCAAGCTCTTGCTTTCTTCAAACAACTATGGAAACTCCCCTCTCGCCTGTGGGACCAGCAAAGCTAGAGGGGAGAGTCTCTAGTTAAGGGCTAGCTCCCTTTGATGCATCATATTCATTTTATCAAGTGCTAACATATATATATATATATATATATATATGTGTGTGTGTGTGTGTGTGTTTGTGTGTGTGTGTGTGTGTGTGTGTGTGTGTGTGTGTGTGTGTGTGTGTGTGTGTGTGTGTGTGTGTGTGTGTGTGTGTGTGTGTGTGTGTGTGTGTGTGTGTGTGTGTGTGTGTGTGTGTGTATGTATATGATGGGGGGGATGAAAAGGGAAGAAGATTGTAGGAAAACAAACTACTCTAAGGAGGTGATGCACCAAAATAAGTTGACCTTCTCACACTCACACTAAAAACTAGATAAATACATACATACACTTTAGTCTTGGCAGAAGGACCAGGCTGCAAGAAACTTGGCAGGGAGGCCTTGATGAAAAATATAGGAAATAGAGATTCACCAAGGTGCTGTGAAATACACACTGTAATTAATTTAGTCTATTCTACACTTCCAAATATAGCTCTCCTTGTCAGCTACAAAAATGGCACCTTGTAGACAATAGATATGTTGGTGTTGAACCTATGAAAGTATCAAGAAACAATGACTAAACATAAACTAACACTCAAGAAATACACATAAATATCTATCCAAGATAGAGGTAAAAAATGCATTTATTGATTCAGGTGAAATTTTGCCAGGGCTACGCCTTACAAATATAGAAGATGATTTCTCAAAATGACAAGTCCTCAATATATAGGAGAAGAAAGGAGGCCTTTTGGCACCCCTTTTACAAGTGACCCATGTGCCTTATGAGCATTGGGAAGATCAGGCTACCTAAAATAAATGATGTGTCAGCCTTGGCTTTGACTTCAGGCATTTTTTTTGACATGGCCGCACTATTTCCTCATTAACCGAGGCTTCTTATTGAAGGTACCTACGCAATTTGTCTGCTCATAAGTATGAAATGAAGAAAAAGGGTCACACATTTGGCCTAATGGTTAATTTGTAGCCACTGTTTCACCTGCTGGAGTAACTTCTCGAATCGGCGCTTCCCTTCACCACTTGGACTATCTGCCTGCTCCATGCCTGACACTTTGTCTTTTCCCTATCTTGTCTCTTCTGGATCCTTCGGCCCTCAGGGGTGATCTTCTATTAGGTTACTACATTTTTGGGCCTCCTTTCATGGTTGGCATCCTTTTGTTTGAAAACAAATAGCTATTTCACTATATGAAATTTGACATTCACGTGGCCATCATTGCTTTGACAACCAATGGCTAATTCACTTCCTTATATTTGACGGCTTTCAAGACATCATCGTCCTTGATAAAAGTTAATCGGGTCCTTTTTGTGGGCCTTTTTTACTTGAAGTCCCTTCTTAGCACCTTCCTGAAGGGAAGGTGACCCTTCAGCCTTTCGAAAGTGCCCCCTTATTTTGGCCGAGAGTCCCCTGCAAGGGCACCTGCCCTTCAGGGTCCTTCGGTGGGTCGCTATGTTCTTCTGAATTATTTCCTGGGTTTCTATGGACTTTTGGTCTATGGACATTTTCCCTCACACTTTTGTCTACGGACATTTTCTCGTGGACTTTTGTTTGTGGACTTTTTCCCGTGGCCTTTGCTTTGAACTACAACCCTTCCCCAAATTCCTTTGGGCTTTTTGTCCAAAGGAATTCCTTCAAACAAAAAGTCTGAAGGAATTTGGGACTTTGCCTTAATCAAAATTCTAAAAGTTAAAACATCCCTTTTGTGGTCCCTTTGAAGTGTTCCATTTGGGGCACCTCATTGAACCAACCCATTGAACCGAAATTGGTTCAATGGTTCAACATTGCGTGCTAAGCCGATTGAACCAAGGTGGTTGAACCATTTGCTTTGAACCATTCGTTGAACCAGTTCAATGGTTCAATGTTGCACACGGATGAACTTGCTAATGAGCTGACTGATTGAATTAGGCCGATTAAACCAAGGCCGATGAACCAAGGCTGATTAACCAAGTGGTCTATTGACCAGGCGCTGAACCAATGCATTGAACCAAGCCGAAGAACCATGGCATTAAACTTGTGTAACCTAAAATTAACTAGCTTCCAATAGCAATGGAAGAAGGGGACCGATTTTGGCGTGTTGGGCAAAAATGGTCAACAAAACTAAGTAGAGAAAAGTAGGAAATACAAGAAAATAGATCACATAGACAAACTCTCCTAATGCATAGGTATATCTTCTTAGTGCACAAGCATGATTACATAGAATGAAACCTCCCACTATAATAGCTATGCAGTAGGTCCCCCTAACACTAGTTTATAATATGGGTGCCTTAGAAGCATTTATAAACCTAATGACATATGTTGGGTCTATGGATCTTGAGCAATACTCACTAACATGTGAGATTAAATGAAAAGTTAAGGGTATTACCAATGAGGTTATAAAGAAGTTTAATTTAATTAGGGTACTGAATTGAAGAGAACTTGAGTTTATATACTCTGAATATATCTCTCAAGCAAATTTACAACAAGTTGAGGAATGGCTTATTGCAGAATTTAAAATAAATAAGTGTACAAGTTAGACTATTCAAAACCTAAAGGAGTTTAGGTAGAAGTCAGTAGAATAAATCTATGATTATGATCATAGGTTCTCAAATGTTATGAATAAGGTGGAGTTTGAATTAGAAGATAAAGATAAAACTACATGGTTTGTTGAAGGACTGCATTCTAGGATCAGGTTTGCTATAACATAGAGTCAATATGCCACTAAGGCAGATGTTAGAGTTGTTGCTCTCCAGGTGGAGAAAATTGAAGATTATGGGGAAGCTCTCATAACAGGTTCTAAGATTTAAAATAACTTACAAGATTTTATGAAGAGGATAGAACAATATCATGATGTAGATAAGGCAAAGTTAAGTCTATGGTGCATGGGGTGTGGGAAAGAAGGACATCACATGAATGATTTTCCTAAGATCAAGATAGAGTTCTATGAAATATGTAGAGTAGTAGGGAACCCAATAATGTAGTGCCATCTTCTACAATAGTATGTAAAAATCCCATAGAGTTTGTATTGTAATTTTTGTAAATCACATAATCATGATGAAAATAATTGTAGGACTTTGTAGGAGCTTAAAGAAGATATTACAAAGAATGTATTCATTGTCAATACACAACAAATGCCCTCAACATAGTAGATAATTCCATACCCAAAAGTTGATAAGGTTTGTGTGAACCAAGTGGGTCCATAATGAATTCCATGTTTACCTCAGTACCAACCTCAAGGTCTAGTCAGATGGACCCCTCCATCGAGTTGGACACCACCATCACCACAATACCAATACTCAGCCCCTTGGAATTTGAAAATGATGTAATAATAACAAATTAGTTGGAATCTATCAATTATGAAAAAAAAATTGGGATTGGAGATAATACTTAGTAACATCAACATTGGAATACATCACATCAACAAAGATGTTATAGAGGGGTTGTCAGTCAAACAGAGGAGGATCTATGGGTAGATACAAAGGGGGTCATCAAGGTGGTGGAAGAAATAATTATCAATGCCCTCATTTGTAATGTTACTTATGTGGAAAGTATAATCATGTGTAACAATTATCATTTTAATCCCCAAAGACAGTCTTACTATGTATATTGTAGGTTATATGAGCAACACAAGACAAAAGACTATCCTATTTTAGAAAAGCTAAGAAAAGAAAAGGTCGTGAGGAATATTAACATGGTGAATGCATAGCCTAAGGAGGATGCATTTATAAATGTTGTTACAAGACACCAACATGTAGAAAGAGGATTGTATCCTCTTGAAATGCTTCAAGACTAGGGAATCTAAATATCAAAATAGGATAAATACCTAAACCCATCTTTAGAAAAGGGGTTGATGTATGAAGTTGCACAGATGTTGAGTAATATTCAACACAAAACCACTACTAAAGGAGATGCTATAGTAATATATTCCCAAATGTATGGTCATATTGTGCACATTATGTAATAGGATGTAGTTGTTACTACGTTTATAGATATATTAAATCTACTAAGCACTCTACACAATGAAGATATTTCCCAGAACATTACAAATCTACTACATAATTTACTAGAATGTGTGTAGTGAGGACAATAGAAGACATACAAACTTGTTTGGTATGTAAAAAAAAAAGACATGGCATGTAGATGCAAGAATCAACATTGAAGTTATAGGATATGAAATTCAAAATGTTGTCTTTGATTTTGGTAGCATGGTTAACATGATCCCTAGGTTTACATGGGAGGCGATTGGATGGCCAATTCTCAGTTATAGGCCATTGATTTTGAGTTTAGTAAACTATGGAAGAGTTGAACCCATTAATCAGTTAGAATATGTTAAGATCAAAGTCACATAACTGATATTGTGAGGTGACTTTGAAGTCATCAATATGAAGACAACAACAAATCATTATCCTACATTGATTAGCAAGAAATGGGCATATGATGGTCAGATAACTATAAATATTATGCAAAATTAGTTAGAGTTACATCAGGGAGATAAAATTGTACTCATTATTTTACATAAGATGCATAAATCCTACATAATCTTGGCTGAACCAAAGTGTCCTTATGTTTTATAAGAAACTAGCTAGATAAAGGTAAACTCTGAGGAGAACTTGAAAGATCTATGCATAACCCAAGTGTAATTGATTGTATGCACGTAATAAAACTTAGGTGCAGTCTTTACTCACTCAATAGTTGAAGACATATGAACAATAGAAGCCTAAACCAATAAATACTCAACCATTGGCATCTCAATTTATCATAGAAGATTGTGCATACATGTCTGCTAAATTGCCTACTCACTCAAAAATTGATTTTCTCTATCAAACAAATGATCATATGAAGGATTATATAGAACCAAAAAGAGAAGGTACCTTACATTAAAAAATAGATTTATATGTAATTAGAGACTTAGATATGCATCTACCTAGTTGGGCTCGGGGTGATCATGAACTCTGACCTATAAGAATGGTCTTTACTATAGAAAGATAACTTCCTTCATGGTATGAGATTGATGATATCAATCAATTCATTATCCACCTACAAGTTCATGTGACTATGATCAGTTAGTGGGTTATTTATTTGAATTATGCTTTAAAGGGAGTTGCAGTGACATGGTGGACATTTCATAGAAATGATTAGGTTGATTGGGATGATGTCTACGAACTTATGATTAGCATATTTCAACTATCGTAAGTAGTCAGAAGTAATTAGCCTTAATTTTAAGAAGGTGAGTTACCTAATATCCATATCCATAAATATGTTGAGTTTTGGATTGAAGAATGAGTGGAACCTAAGTAATGGGTTCATATATTTCATTACACATTTTCCCCTCTATCATCAGCTTGATATATGCATCAAGAATGTAGGAGGGAGATCAAGCATTAGGTGTAAGTGAAAAGTGACTTCATATATACTTTTGTGTTTGAAGATGAGAATAATATGGTTCATAATGTGCTACTCAAAATAAAAAATTTCCTATGCTATGGGTGTGCAGAGTGTTTAAGCACCATGATGGATTCTAATGCATAGAAGAACATAGCGTGTGATTAGAATACAACACTACAAATATATAAAGCTACCAAGATGAAAGAACAATATATTATTTAATTATGTCATCGAATAAAGGATAAAGAGGAGGAAACTAAATATTCAAATACTAAAGGTGATATTGATCTAATAGCTTTGTTTGAACTTGAATGGCTCATAGAGCCATTACAGGATCAAGTCGCAAGACCTGCTAAAGAAGAAAAAGCTTCATAACATACAAATTGTAGAGAAGGAAACAAATTGTAGAGAAGGAAGGGAAAAGAATGCTATGAGAATATATTATTAAGGAAAAGTGTAAGATTTATCAATAACCTATTAAAAATTATGTGTAAAATATAAGGATTAAGGAGATTCCTAAATTGGCACATATAAGTGACTATTGGATTGAATCCAAAGTTTTAGAAGAAATGCAACTCCTAAAAGATTATCAAGATGTGTTTCTTGCAAAAAATTTAGAAGTCAGAGGAGTAGATCCTTCATTAGGTGAAATACATATCACTCTCAAGGAATGAACATGACCCATACATAAAAATCCATATAATTTGAATCCAAACATGAAGTTGAAATTGAAGGCTAAAATAGACAGAATGTAGGAAGTAGGTATAATCAATCCTTTAGAGAAGGCAAATTGGGTTAGTCTCATTGTATTGAAGCCTAAGAAAATAGGGGATATCAGATTATGTGGTGACTATCAAATTTTGAATTATTCATGTGTGAATGATCCATTTTTCAATTCCCTTCATAGATGAAGTTTTGTAATCTGTTGTAGGTCATGAAGTTTACTCCTTCACAAATGGGTTCAGTGGCTATCTATATAGGATTGTCATTGATTGTTGAGTTTTGGCATTCATGTTGTCATTGATATTAAAGGTTGTTATGAAGGTAAATGTTCAAGTAAGATTTGAGGTATGTGTATGATGAGTTCTTATGCTATCATAGTGAGTGTTATTGATATGAGAGAGATTTTAATCATGGTGAATGAGGTTGATATCAAGTAGTTATTTTGAGACTAATGTCTAGGTGAGAGAAAGGTTAGTTTAGTTGGTAGTGATTTATGCCAAAACATATAAGAGTATTACATTGATGAGAATTGTCATAAATGGTGTCAGAATGGAAGGCATAGGTCAAGGTGTTAAAGGTGTTCAAGTGCATTGGAGGCTTGAGTCTAGTCATTCCATGCTAGAAGTATGAGAGTAGTGATGAGTGTGTTATGAGTGTTCTTATGTCATCTTGAGTGATATCTTCAAGGTGAGATTGTTGAGCATTAAATTATCTATTTATTAGTGATAAATATTGATATCAAGGAGTATATTTTGAAGATGTATCTTGCATAAAAGGTGGATGTCAAAGGTGAATAGATATAGGTGGTAGAGTATAGTTGGTAGTGACTAGGTGCATGGAAGAGTTATCATGAGTGAGGTCATTCATGAAAGAAATAGTGTTGCCATGAGAGAGAAGTGTGTGGTCATGAGAGAAAAGACTATTTTTGGTAGTGTGAAATGTGATAAGGTGATCAAGTACATATTGACAATATGTGATGTGACTAGGTCATTTTTGAAAGAGAGAATTTGAAGGAAACTAATGTCTTTGATCATTGGTATAGGTCAAGCATGGAAGGTACATTACATAAAGAGCATAGTCATATCATGAAGAGGCATGTTCATGGTAAACATGAAGATGTATGTGTATAAGTATGATATTATTTGAGGATCATGTAAGGCATGTGAGTAAGGTGTAAAGGCATCAAAGAGAGTTTCAAAGTGAAGCTATAGGGGTAAGACCTTCAATCCAAGTCTAAAATTAGACAAGTCCTAGACCCTTCTTGGCCTAATGAGGTATCATGATCTATTGGTAAGGAAATTGAAGGATGTACAACATTGTTTAATAATGAGAGAGGTTGTACTATATGATAGTGAGATTTTGAGCATGACATTGAGGTGTTTAGAGCATGAAAAGAGGCATGAAGGTCAAGTGCTTGAGTAGCCTAAGACTAGTCATGACATGTAAAGTCATTTTGAGAAGGTATGAGTATGATGACTTGGTAAGATGGATGCATAGAGGCATGATAGGTTGTATGAGGTTACTTTCTTATGTGTATGAGGTTTAGAGAACATTAATAGTGGCTTGAAGATGTGTTTTTAGGTCTAATGTAGATTGAAGACCATGATGTAGAGAGAAAGTAGGGCCTAATGGGGCATGCGATTTTATTTCCAAGGAAAATATGGATCGGTGAGTGTTTTCAGAAGTGTGTCATGTGGTTTCAAGTATGTTGACCAAGTTTGAGGTCATGGTTTATAGGAAAAATAACGAAAATGTGTTTGGAGGTCTCTCAAGTGCTTAGAATGAAGGGTTATCAACTTGAGAAGGATTTTATTGTGCTCATTAGATTGTAAAACTATTTCATGGGAACCTAAGCTATTCATGATATATGGGTAAGGGTTCTAGATCAAAATTCAAGGCATTAATTTTTGGATTAAGGGGCTATGATTTATGATCAATCCTTAATAGTGAAAGTGTGTTTAAACCCTCTTAAAACCCTAATGAAGACATGATATTGAAGATTTTGCTCTAAAGTGATCAAGATGAATTGGTATGGATAGATAAGTGATTGGAGGTTGTATTCAACTCTCCCAGGCACCTCTAGGTGTGATTGAGTTGTTAGGTGTGTGATTATACCCTACATAAAAGTGTTAATTTCTCAAAGATTTATTATAATAATAAGAGTTGACCAAGTCAAAGTATGAAAATGGATGGAGGATGAATATCAAGACATGTATTTTATATCCATGAAGTTTTATGATCAGGTTCTAGTATTTAAAATTGAAAATTGATCCAAGTGGATTAGTCGTTAATAGGTTTAATAGAACAAAATGTGCAAAACCTAGGTAGTGATGAGTAGATGATTCTTGATGTGATTTCATGAAATAATGATGGATAATAGTGCGTGAAATTTTTTTTTGGAATTTTATGTCCTATTAATTCTTGGTAGAGGGTTTGTAATTTAAGTACAGATGTTTAAAAGTTGAAACCAAAATGGCTTATCTAGTTTTGATGTGACTGTGAGGAGAGAGGTCAAAGATTGGTCTACAAGACCAATATTTGACATTAGAACATATTGATTTTGTATTTGAATATTATTTATAAATACTAGAGAATAAGTTTAATTTATTTTAAGTGTTTGAATGTCCATATACAGGTGTTAGAAGTTCACATTTTCATAACTATGTTTTTGACAATTCTGGTAGTTCTGAGTAAGAAAGTTACATGAGAGTTATTGAGCCTTGATGTATAAGTTGAAGTGTTTAAAACATATGGCTATAAACCTAAATTAATTTAGTTTATGTATATGCTATTTATTTCCATGTTTGTGTATCTAATTTATGTTTAATATTTAGTAGTTCAAGACAAACTTTTTGTGTATGTGAAGGCCTAATTGTGAACAATACTAAAGGTGTACTTTAAGTGGTGGTTGGATATAAAAAGTGTCATGGAAATAGATGATATTATTATGTGTCTATTTTAGTGATATATGAAAGGTTCATCCCATGTGTGAAGGAAAAATTTGTTGAAATAAGAACATAAGGTAACATGTCCTAAAGAAGGTCTAATGGAATTAGGTCTCCATGAGACCTAAAGAAGGATTTGGTCTATTTGAGTTATGTCTAACCTAATGTAATGATTTATTCATGTTTATATAATTTAATAAGGACTATTGTGTGGAAAATATAAGTGGGAAATTGTGTGTGGCTGATTAAGAGGTGTATGAGCAAGAGCCTAGTATAAGAACAAGGCTAATTAGGCCTATTTGTGTAATAATGAATAATGGATATATATGTGAATGATATAATGAATTATTGATTAGTGTGATGTATTTTATACCATAATAATAGTGTATAGGATATTTAATGAAGATTTTAAATTGTGTTTGCATATTAAAATCAAGGTCATATGACCTAATCTATTTTGAAGAGACCTAGTTGAGCAAAGAATTGAGAGGGATAAAAGAGTGAGAAGAGCTAAAGAAGGTGATCATCATATTTTGTCTAAGAAATAAGGTTTTATGAAGGTTATCAAAATTTTTATGTGGATGAGTTTTTTATAAATCATCTAGGGGGTTAGTGTCTCCTTACAGGTTGGTGATTGCTAAAGCCTAGTTGAGTGGGTGCTTGACTAGTTGAGGTTGGTGCTCCATGTGGAGTTGGTGCTTCACTAAAGATTGGTTTTTGTATTATAGGACTATAATAAATTTGAAGATACCAATGGTTTTTCTTCCCCTTTATATTTTACCACATATTTAATGTGTTATCTTGTTTCATGATCTTGTATGGTTGCATATGCTTTACTAGATGTTCATGTTTGTATGAATGGTTCATGTATGATTAAGTAGAATTGAATGAATGTTTTGAATAAAATGATTCACCCCAATATCATTGATTTTTATTCCAAAACTATCATCAAATAGCCATCATATAAGAAGACAAAGCTAAAATATCTTTTGAAATGGAATGGGGATTTTTTGCATACAAGGTAATGCCTTTTAGCCTTAAGAATGAACCTATAGTTTTTTATAGAGCAGTGGTGATTACCTTTAAGGATTTCATTATGAATTATTGGAAGTATATATAGATTATTTGAAAGTATTATATTTGTTTAAAGATCACTTGTCATAATTATGTCTCATGCTAGAATGCTATTGAGCTCTGTGTATTGCCTTAAATTTGAAAAAGTGTTTATTTTTTACACTTTTTGGTGTCCTGCTAGGTCGTGTGGTGTGCAGTGAAGGGATTTCGGTAGACCAAGCCAAAATTGAAATCATTATTAATATGTCACCACCATTCATCTCCAAAAAGTGTGATCTTTTCTTGGCTCCATAGGTTATTATCAAAATTTTATCAAGGGATATAAATCCATTTCATCACCATGGAATATTTGTTGCATAAAGGTACAAAGATTGTCTGTACTTTTGAGAGTCAAAAAAATTTCATATAAATCAAGCAATGATTGGTCACTATGCCTATTCTCATATTTCTAGATTTGATTAAGCCATTTCATATGCATATTGATGCTTCTAGTATCATAATCAATGTTGTGCTTGTGTATCCATGAGATGGTAAACTAGACCACCCCATACATTTTTCAAGCCAAAAGTTGTTTGAAATAGAAAAGAATTACATGAAAAATGAAAAGGAAGCACTAACTATAGTGTTCACACTACATAAATTTAGACATTATCTTCTTGTGACACCATTTGAAGTTTTTAAAAATCATTAAGATCTGCACTACCTAGTTAATAAGCCTATGCTCGGAGGATGAATTTCAAGATGGCTGATGCTCTTTCAAGAATTTAAATTTCACATTAATGTCAAGATAGGTAGAGAAAATGTTGGGTCAGATCATCTTAGTCACATCAAAAGTGGGGAATAGCTATAATAACTACAATAATATTCTCCTAATGCCCATCTATTTTGAGTTTTTATGATACTTGATAATTTTAAAAAAATTGCTAATTTCCTAGGACAAGGGGTGTTCCTCATGAACTACCAAGAAAGGGACAAGAAGTAATTTATCACTATATTTTTGCCATATATTATTATAAATGGGATTTTGTATCATTTTGTGAAGTATGATGTACTGCATAGGGTAGTCATGGAACATGAATGTCCACAACTCTTATAGGAAGCACACCAAGGAATAGTAGGAGGTCATTTTGTCAAAGAAGTTACTATGCAAAAACTATTATAGAGTGGGTTATGGTGGCTGAATATTTTTCAAGATGCATATAGAGTACCACAATATTGTGATGTATTTCAACAAATGGGTAAGCCAAACTAGAAGGATGAAATTCCCTTGCAACCTTTGTTAGCTGAATAACCTTTTAAATAGTGGGGCATCAATTTTGTAGGACCTATCAATCCCTTGAGTAAACACATTAAAGATCAATATATTATCATTGTGACAAATTACTTTACAAAATGGGTTTAAGCTATTGTGACTCTTAGCTATGGGGCAAAGGATGCAACAAAGTTCTTTTATGAGAATATCATCACATAGTTTGGATGCCCCATTAAGCTCATTAGTGATTGAGGGACACACTTCCTAAACAATACTATCAAAGCTCTTACTGAAGAATTCATGATTTTCCATCATAAAATTACTACGTACCATCCATAAGATAATAACCAAGCTGAGGATTCTAATATCGTGTTGGGAAAAATGTTGATGAAGATCTGTGATGTCAAGAGGGATGATTGGGAAGATCAAATTCCATTTGATTATTTGGGCTTATCGAATGCACTATTAGAGGGATACAATTTTTACTCCATTTTAGTTGGTCTATGGGTTTGAAACAATAATGCCTATGAAATATTGGTACCCAGTCTATGCATTGAAATTGTTATGAGACTATGAGATCATGAGTCTCTCATAAATAGGCTTCTCAAATTAAATCGGTTGGATGAGTATTGACATAGAGAATCTTGGACATAGGAAGCTCATAAGCAGAGTTAGAAAGCACAACATGATAGGAACTTAAGACATAAGGAATTCTACAAATATTAACCAATTTTGTTATATGATAGTCACTTCAAATCATTTTTGGGTAAATTATAGATCAGGTGGAAAGGGCCTTACATTATACACAAAATATCACAATAAGGAACCATTATTTTGATAAATCTATAGGAAACAATTTTATTAGGGTGGGTTAATGGTTTTAGGCTTAATCCATATCGCTAATAGTCATAATTGATCTTTTTTTTCTAGACGAGTGGGTGTTGAGTAACACTGAGTAGACTAGGATTTCCCATTTTCGTATATTTTCTTGTGCATTTATTTTTGTGTGTATATATGATATCTTCACTAGATTTGGAACCATGATAAGAAGTATAGCATGTAACACTCACGTGTAGAAGAATTTAGGTGCATCATTGATGATGTCAGTAGAAGTGGAAGTAAGTAATTAAAGTCTAGGAAAAATATAATCAAGTCACATCAGCCAAGATCTCAGCTATATAATGGTCATCCCAAGTAGTTAATGTCAAATCCTAGGTTCAATTGATCTAATCTTCACCAAATCGGTGGCTAGTCAACATCATCAATATAGAAAATAAAGAATATAATGACATATCTCAACACATGTGTCAATAATTATTTGCCTTTATTTCTAGATCAAATAAGATTTACCACATCAACACTGAAATTGATATTGAAGGCACAAGGTTACAAACCAAGTATTCATTTCATACATGTAACCATTTTATGAGCTAAAATTCTAGAATTGAGCCAACTTATATAATGTAGAAGTCAAAAAGTTTCTAATTTCTAGTATTCATATACCATGGATCATTCACAGCTAATCAAAAACTTGAATAATTCTCAAAAGGAAGCAATGGGCAACGATATTGAACTTTGATAGAAAAATATATTAATCTACATCCATTTGATTATCTTTGATTGGTAGAATAAAAATTATTCTGACTAGATCTAGTAGATGTTACAAAACCACTTTCTCTTGCATCCCCACATAAGTTCTAGAACACTAACATCGAATGCTTGATTTGGATGCCTACCTTCAATGATTTGGGGGATATTGTGCAAATCCTATTTGGTTGATATAATTAGGGAAACATTTACATTAACCCTAATACCACCATCATCATCAACACCGAAGCAATGGCTAGAGCTTTGGGCATGTCTACATGTAGTGATTCTCTTATTCCCTACAAGATTAGAATGCCTCCTATCATTCAAGAATTTAGAGATGTATATGTCTGAGGGTCCATAGTAATCAAAATTGAAGATATCCAAGATGAACTAGTGAAAATCTTGGTCGAATGCATCACATGCTAATTCTAACAGACCACAAAGTCTATAAAGTAAATCCTTAAAGGAGTGGTTGACATTGCACATCGCATGATCCACCATAATGAGAAGTTCAACTTAACCAAGTAATTTGTATAAGAGATACTTTAAAATATCAAAAAGTGATGGATGACTTCCAAACAGACCTTCTCGTACTAATTCTTTATATTTTTTCTATTTTTCACTCAATGAGAGTCCCCTGAAGGAGTGGTGCACCTAGACATCGAGTACTAGCCAACATAGTAATTTTTCAATTTGATATGAACACCTTAGTATAGTGCCCTAGATCATGATGGAAAGTTAAATACATGGTGGGAAGAGTGTTTGGATCTCATTTATACACACCCATGGGTGTCATCAGATGTCATACAGTACTTGGGAAAATATGCTATTCTCACTTTGCTTCTAAAACACATCTTCATTCACATACATGAACTTCCTAAGTTACCATTTGGATGCCTACCATATTTTGTTATCATGGACATGGTGCTGGACAAGATAAAAAAGTAAAAATCACATGTAACTAGGTGTGTGACACCTCTTCAATCTATAACACCTAGCACAATAGTTCCTTTAGCATAACAACAACCCAAAGCCACAAGCTCACAATAATAGAAAGGAAAGCATAAGATCTCTTCCAAAAAAAAACCATCACCTCCAATAAAATGAAAAATAAAGAGTAAAATTTATATGGATAACCCCAAGGTACCCCAGATCGCAAGCTCCCATGACCTACCTCATATGGGGATGGATGAGTAGGAGGTATACTAGGTGATGATTATAAATATGGTAGACAATTTTTATGAGGAGGAGGAGTTATTCTTATATAAGGTAGCGTGTATAGTTTAAGAACATAATAAGGTCCCTGCAAGTCTTTGGGTGTATGTACCACCATGCCCAAAATCCATCTTTATTGACACCATGTGTGAAGAGGTCGAACAAATGTAGAGAACAACTGAACTCTTCAAGAAGCAACCTTCCACCACTTTTACAACTGTCAATGTATTTCTTCCATTGCTTGAAAGTTTGTAGGAGACTCTAGTGCATAAACATTAAACCTAATGAGAGGCTAAGGTTTCTCTTACCCTTGAAGAGTGTACATTTGGTAGGGTAGCTAGTACATAGGAAGTAAAACCTTCTCCTTCCTTGACTTCATTGCCACCTAAATATAGGCTAGTTAATTTGGGGTAGTAAAAAGAATCTATGTCTAGATTTTTTGTCAACCAAGTGATTTTCCAACTATAAAACAAGACATTGATACTAAAGAGTTGATACTATATCAGCCTATATCTAAAGATCAAAAGGATTCATGAGAGGAAGCAACTTGCACAGTAGAATGAGGAGTTCATCAATAAGAAAAGAAATCCCAAAAAGAGTATGCCCAAAAACATCAAGTTGAGCAATCATGCCATCAAGATGAGGAAGTCAAGGCTAATAAGAAGACCCATGATGTAGAAGCTAAATGACAATAGCATATTGAGGAAGAAAAGAAGGAACAAGAAGCTAATTATGTAGCCCAATAGGTATAGGAGGCGTACCAAAAAAATATGGATGAAGAGTAGAGGAATAAAGAGGTTACACTCACTATCAAGGCTAAGGCAGAAGAAGATGAGCAATGACGAGATGTAGAGGCATAAGTAAAGAAGGATTTGGATTATGCCACTCTCACAAAATAAAAATCCGATGAAGTTATGAGGAATAAAAAAGAAGAATAATATGAAGTCCTATGTAAACAACAAGATCAAGCATAAGAAGAACAAGTACATGTAGCTAAGGCACAAGTTGATCTAGAGGCATAGGCACATGCCAAGGCTGAATGATACAAGGATTTTATGCTTGAAGATCATAAAAAGGAAGAATAGCATGCATAGAAGTAGGAGGAGGAATACGAAAATAAGAAAGCTATGAAAGAGGAGAAAAACTAGAAATTAGTAGAGGAAGAAAAGATAAAATAAGATAAATATACTACACAAAAACTAAATAATGAAGAAGATGCCAAGGTGCAACAACAAAAAAATTTTGAATAAAAATAATAAGGTGATTTGAAGTAGCCAGTACAAGAAGAAGATAAACTCATAGATACAATAAGTGAACAATAATTGGCCTTACCTTTGGGAGGAGTTTGTCTATGGGATGTTCCAATTGTGGGTGTTTACTGCACTACCTTCTCATTTTGACTTACAACCATGTAATGATCTAATCCTTTAGCTAACATGAGAACTTTGGTAGCATTCCCACTTCAGCAAGAAGCATCATTAGATGTTTCCAAGCTACCATTGAAGAAGTAGTTAGAGGGTGATATGGAATTCTAGGAGTCCATTACATAGAACACCACCTTGCTAGAGTAGCAAGTCAATCAATCAAAGGTTGAGATCATCGATTTGAAGGCCCAAATACATGAATTTATAAAGATCATCTAGGATACTTGTCTAGATTTAGCCACTCAAGTAATTAGGGACCAAGTAATGTCTGACCAACCTAGACTCAAGACACTTATCTCTGAGTTAACAAAATATTGGTGTGCAACATAGAAACTATGTGTAGTGGGCATATTAGGATAAGATTTCAAGGTTGAGGCTTCCACACTCATCACTCTTCTAGAGGAGTACCAAGGAATGCTCAACACTGTCATACTTCAAGATCAATATGTTACATGTAGATTATAGGATTGAAAGCAAAAATTGGATACCACATTAGCCAGTTCCAACATAAAATTTTCAAAGGCCACCACAACCAAAAAAACCATGGCAAGTCACATTATAATTGTGGAGGAAAAGGATGGAATACTCTAGGAATCATTGAATGTTAGGGATAATGCGAAAAACAACCTTCTAAATTGGTAGAGCTAATTATTGTGTATTTTTTTTGTTAGCCTCCAAACTTAAAGACATGCAAATAAGATGGAGAAGCTAAGTGGAGATATTTAGATAAGGGTTGTGAAAACCAAGGCTACATTGAGCATCATTGATGATGTAGACCTTAAATAGATCATTGCTCATCATGCTCCATCACATAACCTACTGTGTTTGATATAAGAAGTGATGCTAGATTATAACACATACAAAATAGATCTGACTCCTTTCACCAACTCAGTTTCATAGATTATGAATACACCTACCTATAGGCTACCTTTAGAGCTTGAATAGATCATCACTTGGTGCAAAGCTACTCAATTCCAGTCCAAGGAATCTTCCAATCAACCTTCATCTGCATCCATGTCATGACCTTCAAATTAAGTACTACGTAGAGTACAAATTTTAAATTTTTTGTATAATTTAGAATTGGGGAAGACTTAGTAAGATAAGCAGGGCCAAGTTCATTGAAAACCCATAAAGGGTGGCCACCTAGTTATACTTGCCTATTGAAAACTCGTAAAGGGTAATAGGTTGGTATATTAATTAGTTCAAAACTCAAAAGAGTAGCTAAGTAGTGCACAAGAGGTGAAAATTAGAAATGATGCCTTGAATGATTACTGTAACTCTTAATGGTCCAACCATTCCCTTAGCTCCCTATAACTTATGCATTCTCAAAAGATCTAGCAATGTTGTCTCAGGATGAGACAACATTTTAAGTCCAGGAAAATGTTGGTAAAATAACATGGATTTTAAAGTTGTGTAGAATATTTGTCTAATATTTGTGAGTTATACACTTATTTTGTCATTGTATAGCCTATTTTGTTTTATCTTTATGAGTTGTAATAAGTTATAATATGAAGAGACTCTTTTGGCACCAAGTACAAGAAGAAGATGAATATTCATAGACTGGAAACGTCTATATATACTTTTATTTTTAAGAAGAAGAGGGTTATGCTTTTAGAAGAGATCAATAGAGACTATTTTATTATGGTTACCTATATGATTTCTTGTTATGTTCCTTTCATGCATTATAGTGTGTAATTTCATAGTTATGTTTAATTTGAACTATTCTAAATGCATTATTTTAGTTTATACACTACTAGTTGTTCTTAATTTACTCAATAACACAGAATAGTTCATGCATCTTACGTTTCTATCATCCAATTTCCTATATTTTATGATAAAATATTTTGTGCACATGAAGTATCTCATAGATAACCTCTTCCTTAGCATGTTCTGATTCTTCAGTAACCTCTGCCAATAGAATTTATAGTTGGAGATGAGTAATGTAGAGTATAAGAGCATATTTCTCTAGTGTCCCTCACCTCGTTTTTATCCCAATAAGCTTAGACTGTCATTACTCAACTTCAAAGTTCACATAAGATTATTACATCATATACAATCATGAGCTAGCTCATTGGGGGTATGGTAAGCATAGGTTTTATCCTTCTTTTCCTACATTATCTTACACACTCAGTACTTTACATTGTATTATATATTATAATATTTCTAACTCACTAACATTGTGATATATTATTTCTATCTCAATTATTGAATATTACTTAGATTACAACTTAACTCTTGTTTATCCATGCCAAGTGGCTCTAAATATGTATATCTTTGATCATATGCATGTGAAGACATTTTAACATGTCCTTATGTGTGTCTTCTATCCATGCATGTGGACATTCAAACATGTCCTTATATGTGGTTTTAGGCCTCAATTATTTCCTTATATGTGTGTGAGGGAATTTGAACATGCCTTTGTGTATGTCTGCTATTTGAGTAAGTGACATTTGAACATGTCTCTTATTTGTGGCCCATTGGACTTCTATTATGTGTTTTGTGTGTTTTGTATGTACTCCTTGATTGTGTGCATCATTGCCATGACACTTTAATTATTTATTTACTTAGATTTGGATGCCATGAACTCATTCAAATGAAATGATGAACATCATGCATTTCTTCCTAGGTAATTTCATTCAATGTTATATACTCATTTACTCAGTTATTTATGTGCTTCACTATCACCTTCATGTAGACACACTTATTGTGAATGGTTGTTTTCACATGCATCTTACATTTTTACTATGCTTAGTATTATTAAGATTTACATTTTTTTACATCATAGCAACCTACTGCATAACCTTTTATCTTTGGTTAAGTTCTTATGTAGGTTTAACAACTCACCTCAAAAGAGGGGGTATTCACAAAAGGTTTATCTTAGAGACTTGACCTTCCCATTTTAGTACATAGATATGATTTAATAGTGGTTATATAGTTGACACAGTTTCAAGGTTAGAAAACACACAACAAGTCAATTTGGGCAAGAGCACCACATTGGATAGGAGAACACTGCTCTAGTGTCTTTCCCAACATTATTTTCCAAATTCATAAAAAATGGGAATTTCAAAAATATTTCAAAACCTCAGTTTACTCAGTAGTTTCATAGTTTTAGTTTCTAAAATTACTCATGATTACATAATTTATCTCATATTTGCTCATTTTAAGGGCAATCATGCATGACATGCTCCAGTTTGGCACATAGGTTTCTTCTTATAATCATGTTTTTTTTACTTAATCTCATAATCTATATGCACTAGATATTAATTTTGGTCATGTGTGTAGCACATTGCTTCCTCATTGCACTAGTTTCATAGATGGAATGATAATTCATGTCATTTTTTATGTTGTCTACACTAGACCTATATTATATTCAGTATTACACTATTTTTTTGCTAGTTTAACACTAGAATTTAACCTTATTCCATCTGCAGTGAATGGTTTGTTATTTACACTAGTTTTTACACCTGTATCTACACCAATTTTGCTATATATATATATACACTAGTTTCATAGATGGAATGATAATTCATGTCATTTTTTATGTTGTCTACACTAGACCTAGATTATATTCAGTATTACACTAGTTTTTTGCCAGTTTAACACTAGAATTTAACCTTATTCCATCTGCAATGAATGGTTTGTTATTTACACTAGTATCTACACCAATTTTTCTATATATATAGAAAAATTGGTGTAGATACTAGTGTGTATCTACACCAATTTTTCTATATATATATAGAAAAATTGGTGTAGATACTAGTGTAAATAACAAACCATTCATTGCAGATGGAATAAGGTTAAATTCTAGTGTTAAACTAGCAAAAAACTAGTGTAATACTGAATATAATCTAGGTCTAGTGTAGACAACATAAAAAATGACATGAATTATCATTCCATCTATGAAACTAGTGTGTGTGTGTGTATATATATATATATATATATATATATATATATATCGAGATCTATATAGGGATCCCAAGACACTCCATTAATCTAGGATGATGATGATGGAGTCAAGCACACTTGAGTTCTTGAGCACACTCACTTATTAATGAGTAATGGGAATGAAATATCCAATTCAAGTTATTCAATGTTAATACAAATGCACAACACACCACAATCACCAATTTTCACACTAGAAAAGGCACAATGGTTCACGTACTTGATCAAGTGTATTCATTCCTTGCCACTCTTTAGATTTTTTCTTTTAATTATTGATATTTATCTTAATAAAAAATTGATATTACATATGTTTCATTATAGGTTTGCATGGAACACAATTCAACATTATGGCATACATCTAGGACTTCTTCCCATAGGTAAGTTCGGGTACATAGTCTTTTTTTCTTTTACTCTAGTAATTTTACTTTGCTACATTAATAGAATAAAAGGGGGGGAAATGTTGACACATAAATTAACAATTAAGCTAAAATCATGTACTTGTGACCAATATTTTAAACACTTAGCTCTAGACTTATCTTAGGGCCCTTTTTGATCATCTTCAACTACCTCAAACACTCGTCTAAGTTGACAAATGACCCCTGAATGTACTCATCCCTATTATTATAAAATTTAGACATCTTTTAGTCCCTACCTAACACTCAACATGATAAAATCACCCATTGAAAAAGAGCACCCTAGGGGACTATAGCACACCACTCTAGTGTCCTTCCCCCCTCTCCCATCTTCTCGCCAAATAATAGCTAATTTTCCAATTTCAAAGCTATAAAAAGGTCAGCCCATGTATATAATGATCTTCATTTGAAGGATTTTGAATTATATGACTTTATAGACACTTTTCAAACCATTTTTCACATAGGCAGATTTCACATTGAAAAGCACCAGAATCATTCTTGCACACTGAGAGTAGAATACCTATTTCTCCCAATTCTGATTGCATACAACCCTAGAAGCCCAAATCTCAAGTATGAATAAATGTTACATGTCAAATAATTACATATCTATCTATGACATTATAATTTAGAGGTGACCTTTGACTTGGTTAGTGCAAATGAATGCGTCCCCTAAGTGTTGGAATACTACTAATACCATTTTCATCATCCTTATTAATATTTTCATCTTGTGCTTCAATATGAATAATATTGACATTAGCATTGTTATTTATTTGTCATTTTCTTTCCATTTCACGTTTTTCTCATGAAATCCTCTTTACTCATAATGACCACATTTATTTATTGGTTTCTTTCCATTTCATGTTTTTTTTCACAATATCCTTTTATACTATCATCCTTGCTCCTAATGTTGCACACAATTTTTAGAATATTAATTCCATGCTTTAGATTAAAAATTTCATCATGTTGATTTAGAAACTCATTTCATATCTGTAATATATTGTATTCCTTCAATTTGTTAAAATCTATCAAAGTAAAAATTATCTTCGATATTGTTGTTTATATTAACTTGAAGTTATGTTAGTGCTACAAAATGAAAAGTTATTAATAACATAACCTTGATATCAATATTATTCATAGTCACATTGTTGATTTTTATATTTTATTGTTAAACCCTTATATATAATCATATTTATGTAGTAAAATAATAATCCAAAAGTTATATAAATTTATTATTATTTACACTTCCATAATATATCAATTACAATAAAAATATTATAATTTAATTATATATTATTTACATTTTCATAATATATTGATTAAATTAAAAATATTATAATTTAAGAGGTCATTATAGTTTGTTATGATCATTTTATTTGAGAAAATCATATTATTATTAATTTTAGGAAAAT
The DNA here is from genome assembly GCA_037957365.1 of Torreya grandis. NCBI lineage: Eukaryota > Viridiplantae > Streptophyta > Pinopsida > Cupressales > Taxaceae > Torreya > Torreya grandis. The sequence continues at coordinate 330,404 of JARHVA010004889.1, forward strand.
AATAATCTATAAGATCATGATCATATATAAATGGTTCAGTATAATAATGTAGGTGATGACTTCCAAGGATTTCAATCTCTTCATTAATTGAAAATGATGATGTTTTACATTGAAATATATATATATATATTTTTTAAATTTTACCATGTTAATTAATTTAGAAGTAAAATAATTAGAATTTTAATAAATAAAAATTTATTAAATTATTATAAAAAATATAATATAAATTAAATTAGATATTTATTTATAATTAATAAACATATAAAAATATTTCATTATAAATAAAATATAATTTATGAGATATTGTCAACCTTAATATTTTTAAATATTAAAATTTTAAAAAATACATTATAACTAAAAATGATAAAATATAATGATTAACAAATAAAAAAATATTTAATTATTAAAAGGCCATATAATTCAAAATTCATATAACTATAATCGTAGCATATTTATAAGGTAAATGTTAGTAAAAAAACATTTTATTTAATAATAAAATTATTGTTAGGTATGTTAAAGACTAAGCTTAAATCAATATATATTTTAGACAAATAGATTTATAAATTAAAAGTGATAAGGCTATAAATTCTAGCCTCACTAAAAAAATTCCCAACAAATTAGATTAAAGCTTACAATGTATTAACGAGGTCCACCACCACCACCACCACCACCACCACCACCACCACCACCACCACCACCACCACCACCACCACCACCACCACCACCACCATCATCATCATCATCATCATCATCATCATCATCATCGTCATCATCATCATCATCATCGTCATCCTCATCATCATCATCATCATCATCATCATCATCATCATCATCATCATCATCATCATCATCAAATTGTTAACAGAGGACATTTCCAACGTTTTAAATTAGATAAAATGATTGTTACTAAATAATATTGTATGCCAATTATTATCACATTTTCCTCTTTAAATTGACATTGATATTTCATTTTTATATTGAAGTGCAAAACTAAGAAAAGTTAATTGATATTTTGTTTTTATATCAAAGTGCAAATTTAGAAGAAAGTGATTTGCGATATATTATGAATAAGATTTTTTTAATACATTTTAATTGATATCTTAATGGAAAAGTCAATTCTAGAATAATTCAATAGGTATAAATATCATTTTTATTGACATAATAAACTCTACATATATCAGATATATTAATTATAAAACTTTTATTTTCTATAAAATAAACATTACTTAATAATTATTTAAAATATGTTGATAAGAGTCTAATGTATTTTAATGAAGAATATTTAAATATACAACATATTAAAATTAGTATAGATATTTTAAATACATTTATCTACAAGATATTAAGAGATATGAATCTCGAGATGTCTATCTAACCTATGTTACAATATTAATATAAGTGTCTTGAGATTGATATCTCTCAGCGTATTTTAGATAAATGTATTTAAGAGATCTATATTAGTAGCATTTGTAGGTTAGTATGCATATTTCACACTAAATATCAATTAATACAGTGTTTCATGTTCATCCAAATAAGAAATATATATCATAATAAATGATAATTATTGAAGTATTTAATATTTATCTAAATGGGTAATATACATCACATTAAAAAATACATATACATATAAAATATTTAATGCACCATTCACACTAAATATCAATTAATGCAACATTTCATGTTCATCCAAATAAGAAATATATGTCACATTAAATGATAATTAATGAAGCATTTAAAATTATCCAAATGCGTAATATACATCACATTAAATTTGAATTAAAGAAAATAATTTCATATACATCAATATGTGAAAAGGAGTATAATATGTGTGAAATAAAAAAATGTTATGAAAAGATATTAAATATGTAACATTATTGTAGTTTCAAGGATTTGAGTCTCTCTTCCTCAGATTTCCATTTGGAAAGTTGTTTCCCTATTTTTAAATTTTTATAACGGTCGTATGAAAATGGAGACAAATTTTTGAGACCTTCCAAAGATTTTATACATGAGATTACCACAAATGTTAATCCTAGTCTTTCTATATGCCCTATATCAATTGTTGTTTTAGAAAAAGCCAACCCTTATGATTTATGTATTGATAATGCCCAAACCAATCTTAAGGGTAATTTTCATGTTCATCCCCTTTGTATTGGTGTAATTAGATATGTACATAGAGTTAAATTTGCAAATGGCATCCCAAAGTAGCTATCAAATTCCGCCATAACATATGTAGGTGGTCTTGGTGGGGCACTTCTCAGTTTATTTATTATACTTCTAATATATATTAGAGATCCATTTCCAAGTCCTACTTCTATCCATAGGTTAGAGGTTAACATCACCCTTACATCCTTAGTAATTAATAAATCCACATCCAATTCATTGTTCTGACCTCTTGATGGATTGGTACTACTTATTTTGGTTACAATGCTCCTTGCTATCAATTATTTTAATGATTTCAATTTCATTTTGTCATAGTTTTTCACATTATCATTTATTGCATATATATGAGTAACATTGTCAAAATCTTCCCCGATACTTAGATGTAATGTACTATTGGTTCTTGACATTAATGATTTCCAATCATCAATAGTTGAAAGTGTATCTCCAAGATTTGTGAGTAGTTAATGAAACCTTTGTTGGTCCTCACTTTTTCCTTGTCTAAATACCATATCGAGAATAACAACAATTTTGAATTCTTCCCATAATATTTTTCTGTGTTTGTTGCTATTGTATGGTGCTTTATCACTCACAAGAGGTTGATGGCCCAAATATCCTACTAATATGATTGATCTATATCCAAAACTCATGTTTACATTTTAGGAAAATCCTTGACAAAGTCGTGCATCTATGTATTACAACATTTTTTCTCTAATGAAGCTCATTTCATTAATCAATATGTATTTTATATGTCAAATTTATTCTTGGAAACTTATGAGTCTTGTTCCTTCTAATTTAGTAAAATCTATGATTACTATTCACAAGACTAAGTGGATTGTTGAAGCACCAATATTAAATGCAGAAAATCTAGTTGGTGCAAGTAATAAAAGTGGACAATGTTGGATAGTTGATGATTCATTTTGAAAAAGTTCTCAAATGGTGCCAATTAGATATGATTTTCTCATTCTTACTATTCCTTTAATTTTTTATTAGATAGGTTAAAAAATAGGTTTTTAAAGGTCATGTAGCCTTATACAAGGGAGAGAACCAAAAATAAATCAATAAAGCTCAGATGGGATGCCTCTGCCAGCGGTAACAGAATGAGCAGCAAGTTCCCCTCACAACAAGAACTACCACAAAAAACAAATAGATATAAAAACTAACCAAGAAACATTCGTGAAGTTTCTCCCAAACCTATCTTGAGGACCTGACCCCTTTTTCATAGATCTTCAGTGCATTATCATGGGGTCCCCCTGAGTGAAGAGACATACATGAAGGCTAGGTCATTATTTTTCCTTGAATTATCATGCATAGTGGTGTAACATTTTGAGTTTAAATAAAATGTCTTATGATTATATAAATTTTCTTTTTTTGTTTGACACCTAAGATTCCATATGGGATATTTATTGTTATATCATCTAGTATGAGTAACCCATTTTGTTTCATTATGATTATGAATTTTATAGTTGAAACTATGTATTCTTATCCTTGATATTCATTATTCCTTGGTGTTTGTATATCAAGATATCTTTTTCCCAACATATCTATTTCATATACTTCCATAATTTGTCCATGATGTAGCCTTGAGATGATTTCTCACTCATGTTCCACTATATTTTATTAAATGACTTAAACATCCTCATCTTCAACATCACTTTGATTTTCACGATCATTTGGCATCGTCCTTCACTCCATATGCCAAGGATTATAATTAAATGACTCCCAGTTTGATGTTATTATATTATCATCAAGTTCTATATCTCTTTGTATATCATGAAATGGCTTGTAAAGCAATAAATTTGACTAAAAAATCAACCCATTTCTCTAATTCTTTCATAGGTATTATAATAAACCTCAAGAATACTCTCATAATAGTTGTTGTACTCCTATCCTCCTATTTATTATCTCTCCTTCGCTTGGGATTATATGACCATGATCTAGCTATCTCAATAAGTGAAAAACTTTCCATTGCATAAGGTCTATCTATGTATCCATCAATGAAATATTTTAAGTGTTTGTCATTTTATTCTTTTATAGTTTGTATCACTGGTTTGAACACCTCATGTGAAACATTCAAAGTGACAAACACTCTACTAATTTCTACCAACAGAAGCCCCAAAAACATATGACATGTTTCCTATACCCCAATGTCTCCTTTGACAAGGGTTTTAGTTTGGAGTCTTCTTGTAATCACATAAAAGTGGTATTTGAGTGATAAGAGTGCTACTTGAGACTACCTATCCTTAACTTACCCCTAAACCTATCCTATATCCTATTATCATGCTTATCTAGCCTAAGTATAGGCAACAAGCATTTCTAGTAAGCTCTAAAATAGTCTCAAACCCTCATTTCCTGATCCTAGCCCTTCGTGCCTAGTGTTCTACTTGATGGACACTATCACAACGTGGAGCTAGTGTCCCAAAAATGATGCTAATGTCCTTTTCCCAAGATTTTCACAAATGGATATATTTTCAAAACTAAAGCCACTTAAGGTCAGCCTATTCATCTTTTATCATCCATACAAGCAAAAAAATAGTGTATATGCATGAATTTTATCCTTATATCCACTAGATAGAAATCAAATACAAAATACACATTCAAACACAAAATAAGTTGAGCATAATTAAGGTTATCAATTTATATTTTTCCCTACTACTGCATACTACCATCTATAACAACCTTAAGTTCAGGTTTTCTAGATTTATAGTCTCAAGCACATTCAAGGCACTCAAGGTCACTATCATAATATCATCACTTGAACTTGCACTAGCATGTAGGTGCAGATAACTACATCGGGCTTGATCCCTCCTCATAGTATTGGTATGTAGGCAACCCTCTTCATATTGAGGTCTTGAGGATGTCCAACCTACCCTAATAATTAACACACTTTTTAGCTCATGCCCTACTTGTATGGAGAATTAAGGTTTGCATAATAAATCAATCATTATAGGCATAATACAAGGTTCCAAAATTCATGAGCATAGAAACATACCCTAGAGATCTAGACATAGGTACACCAAGAATCTCAAGGCAAGCTTGCATAAAGGACACTACTACCACTATCACTTTACCAATAATGGTGCTACTATCTAATTGTGGTGGTACTATTCAAGAGGGATTGACATAAGGATCCAATTTATGACACTTGAACTAGCTTCCATATTAGTTTATATCACTCAGACCATCTGCATTAGGTGTTTTCTAGCTAAGTTTTTGCTTGCACTATTTATTATTATTTTTAGAAAATTCAAATCTAGTAAATTCAATAATAAATTAGTGGTTGTATTCATTTCATATTGTTTCCATGATTTATTCTATTCATCCCTTTAAAAAACATAGGATTTACATTAGCTAAGTCCTAAAAGGTTAAAACATTTGGTGAACTTGACTTACTTCAAACATTGCTCAAACCCTAACCCTAGATGCTCTTAGGGTTTGTATCTTTTTTGTGTCTGTGATTAGATTTTAATTCCAAAATTTTATAAGTGTTTCAATATTTATTTTTTAAAATATTTATTAGATTAAAATTCTTTAAAGTTTCAAAATATACAACTTGTTTTCTTACTTCCCAAACTACAATGGTATAATTCAATAACTGATTTGATGAGATTGATAAGAGATAATTTCAATCTTTTGTGTATAACCATTTGGATATGCAAAATGACCTCATCACTATTATTTAGGAAGAACTCCAAAAATCAAAAAATGGTCAATCTTTAACTCCCCTAGCTAATAACATTATTACACATACAGTGGGGCCAACTCAGCTAGCACAACCAATGATTGTAATTTAATAACCTTCAGTGAATGTTACACCTCTTGTGGTTAGTTCCTGTACTTCAGATGTACAATCCCTTATGCACAAGGTTCATACTCTACAGACAAGGTGTTACATCTTGAGAAGGGAGCCACATGCCTTGGATTCTAATGTTTTCTTACATATACCTTTGGCACACCACATAGTGGCAACTCCCTTGCCATCCATATTTGTGGCACCTAAACTTACATATATAATGCTAAGGGTGACCCATGGCACCATCTTTGAGCTTTTCACACATGTTTGGATTACATGTCCAATGATTGGCTTCTCACAAAGTTTTTTCCACATAGTTTAAAGGATTATGCCTGACATTGGTTTTATGACTTACCGAATCAATCTATCACAAAATTTAATACTTTTTCAAACATGTTTTTAGCATACTTCTCCTTAGTTATTAGTGACAACATCTCATATGTTTGAATTGCATAGTTGAAAACAAAGTCAAATGAACTTATTATAGAATATGTATTACAATACAAGACTATATTAGCTACATTGACTAACCCCATGGAAAACAAATAACTTCATGACATCTTCAACTAGATTCTTCTACCAACATTACATGAAGCTATCTTGTTCAAGAAGTTTCTAACATTCATAGATTTTTGCCACACAGTAAAAGAGAGAGAGGTCAAACTTCTATCAATGGGCAAACTAAAATATACCAATGGATAAAAATCAAATGCTAAGAGTTCAAATAAGTCTCTATAAAAGGTAAGGGACATCAAAAACAAGAGTGATAAAAAATCCACAGTTAACGTAACTTCAAATCCATCTCCTCATTTGGTTTTATCAACTCCTCCACGTAGAGTCTTCACCAGCCTTTCAACATTGCCAGCATGGGTTTTACAATAACTCTTGGAATGCAATGTCATATCTCTCACTCCTATCAAAGAGGTTAATATGACATGGCCTATTCCAAAGATATATGATTCAAATGCATTCTGTGAGTATTATAGGGCACTAGGCCATACAACAAATAGATGTATTAGATGAAACATAAGATACAAGATTTGATTGAAGCTAACATTATTCATATGGACACACCTATAGAGGCAGTAAAATTATATTAAATATAAGGTAAGGCAATAAAAATATTCTCATATTCATTTCCAAAGTACACAATGAATGAGGTAGGGAGCACTTTAGGTGTTCATTACACATGTCAGACACATCCACTACTAGCTTCATAGAACACTATTATAGAGGAGGCACACCCATTACACAATATCATTGGTATGTAACATACTATAGTTACAGATAGACCACTCATCACCTTCTTATATCAAGATATTTTTTATGATGATATATATTTACATTCACTCTTTGTAGGAGCCTACATATATCATCATCCTATTTAGAGTGTTTTGGTTGATAATGGGTCAAGCATTAACATGTGTATTATGCCACTTATACAACATTTAGGGTATTTAGATCATGATATATTTTGTATAGACATAGTTATTAGTAGTTTTAGTGGTCATGTTTAGATATCCATCATGGATATTGTGATTCCATTATAGGTTGGACTAGCACATGTGGCCAATCGGTTCTTAGTAGTACCTAGTGTAGATGTGTTTGATATGTTATTGGGTAGGACATTATTACAACAACTATGAGCCATCCCATCCATAGTGCAAAAATTTAAAATATATACATACAAATTAGGTGGTCAAAGTTGAGGGTCTTCCATACAAGTATCCTTTGCCTATCCCACAGCTAGTTATACTAGTTATAGTTATAATACAGTTATCAGATATGGCATAGTTACCAATTACAATTTAGATCACATTTCCTATTGATACACCAAAATTTTTAGTAAAGCCACTAGCGTAGGTGAGGTATAATCCTATAGTATTTCCACATAAGCATACTCTCCCACATATACCATTATTAGAGAGACCCTTGTATTAGAGATATGTTACAAATTCTAGAGGGCCTTCCTAAACTCACTTTTTGACGAGATAAATATTATTGGGTTCTCAAGGTTATTAACACATGGCACCTATGTCACCTACAAATTTTCTACTAGATGGGTTTTTAAGACCCCTAAAGTTCATAGGACACCAAATTTAGTGCTAAAGATTCCTAACACCACTACATAGGTAGATATAAATACAAATCACTCAATACATCATATTATGGGACCACATTTTCCCTTTCACACAACACACATGATCATAATTCCCTTGTTATACACATTACACAATGATAGTGAGTCTCCTATGAGACTCATCAATTAGTATGGTTTATCCCTTTTTGTACATAATTTCTCTATCTCTTGCTCCTTGTACATAGTTCATTTTCATATTTCTTGTACATACCTTATTTCCAAAAAATAAAAAAAACAATTTAATATGTCAAAAACACAAAAGAATTCAAATAATTACTCAAAAATTAAAAAAATTAGATTGTATGCATTGCTATGCTTACACTTCTTATATTCACCAGACACTACATATGTTAAATATCTTAGTATAGTTAGTTTTGTCATACATACATGCTTCACTTATGCTTGTTGAGTGCTTGCAGATTCATCATCAAACTCAAGTCCACTACACTGATCTAAACTTGCTATTATATACCCACTAGGGTCATATACATTGATTCATGGTTCTTCACTTGACACATTCACCTGCTTGGGGGCATCTTATACATAGTTATGATCACTAAGGTATATCCTTATATACTCTACATCCCAAATTTAGCATTGTTATATCTTGATATTGATCATACTACTCTTACTCATATTTTTTTTCAACTATTACTACTTTAGACTCAACATATGTACATCCTCACTCTTACATAGATTTGTATTACATATTCATGCATACTTTCATTTATAGCTTAACTAGTTTAGACTTGATTTTATTTCTATGCTTCTTATATTCAAGGGAATTTGAATATGCCATTACTCTTTGGATCTACACCACTTTTATTCAAAATATGTATGCTTTGTACATGCACCCATGCCCTTGTGTGTGATTTTTTCATTATGTATGCATACATTTGAACATGTCCTTATATGTGGATTTAATCCAACTTGCTTATTGTTTGCATATGTGGACATTTAAACATGTCTTTGTATGTTTTATTTTCTCAGATTTAGTGACATGTGCCCATGTCCTTTATATTATGTCTCCTTGGCCTACTTTTCATGTCTCATGTGTTTTATATGTATGATTTTTTGTATGCATCATGACCACGACACTTGTCTTTGCTTGTTTTACACACCAATTTTTGATGCCATGAGGGACCTCATGCATTTACCCTCTCTACTTGGGTGTTGTGATGGATATCATGTTCCATCCTCTAAGTAGATACTCAATTTTAATCAAATTTATTACTGAATACATAAATTACATCTATCTTGACACCTTTGTGAATGTTAGATAAGATATACATTTGGCATTACATACTTATGCTCAGATTATCTTACATTTTAATGTTATGTATGCACATTATATTGGATAATTATGAAATATATACTTTGGATAACACACATTTTTTAGATATTTTTCTTTTAAGGACAATTCTTTCATAGGTTCAATAACTCCCCTCAAAATAGGGGGAATTCATAGGGATTTATCATAGAGATCAGGGTCTTATATTTCATCCACAATACATTTTTCAGCACATAGGCTCAATTAAAAAATTTAGACATAGGTAAACACAGTGGGAAAATAAAAACCCAAAAAGTAGTACAGTTGTATAAAATTTAGACCAAAAGGGAACTAACACCCCAAATTTGGAAAATAGTGCCTCATGGTGCTACTATCTAATATATGACACTACTGTCTAGGAGCCTCAATTTTAGAAAAAAACTAGATTGGCCAAAATAGTACAATAGGTATAGTATGGGTTTACACAGGTTTAGTTATAGATTTATCGATTATATTCAAATTTACTCATATTCATACTAGTTCAACTCAGATTCATATCATTTTTCTCAATTTGGGGGCATCATGCATAAGATGACCATTCTTATATTCAATTCAGATATCTAGATATAATTTATTACAACTTAGTCTAGAATCCATTTGCTTAGATATCAGATTTGGGGGATTGTGTGCAGTACATTATTTTTGAATGTTTAGTTACACAATTGTTAATCAGATGGAATGATAAGTTTTATGTCATTATCTATAATGTATACACCTAGCATAACATTCTAGGTTGCACACCAGTTTCATTCCTTACTCCATCTGAAGTGGTTGGCATTCACGAGTGGCCTAGAGCTACCTAATGTACCCAAGTGGTTGTAAATCTAACATACATAGTTATATATACTTAGTTATACATTTATAATACTTCATGAAATTTAATTTTAAATGCATCTACTACACATGGGTGGGAAATGATGATTCATGTCCTACTTAAGTTCTTGATCCACCCATATGAGAGGGTTGGACACACTATTAGTCCAATCCAAACTATTCACAGGTCATAATCCATCAAACAAGGGTGGGCATTGATGGAGTCAAAAATGGATTGAGTTACTGAGCCATTCACACATGAGGATTGACCAAGGTATCAATTCATTCCAAACTATTCACTTATTTATCACTATATACATGCACACAAACATGTTGTCACTAGGTTCATGCATTGGTTTGTGTACTTAGTGAGGTGTATTCATTCCTTTCCTCCTTCCTACCTCTTTACAAAATTTTACTTATGTAATTATTTTATTCTTTTACTTTTGATATCTCTTAATTAAGGACTAATTTATGCATGTTTCATTTACAAGACATGCATTAGGGCATGATTCACATACTCATACCTAGATTCACATGCTTCATTTCCTAGGTATGTCTAGGTAAGATTCGTTTTCCTTTATCCTAGTCATTTCAATTGGGTACATTTATAGAATAAAGGGGGGGGGGGGGGAGGGGGTGGAATGTAATCACCCAAAAGTTTTATGTGAGTGCTGGGTAAGTGCACCAAATTAGAGGACAAAAAAGGGCCTTACTCATGGACATGATTTTTCTAAAATTTCAAAAATGTGAACTTTTACAGATAATTTGAGATGGCTACACTCAAAATTTAAAGATGGAATGAAAACATGAATTGTACCATTTCGAGTCTAGTTTTCAAAAAACTATGTTTTTGAAAAATAGTTAAGTATAAATAGGTTAAACATCTAAAATTTGAAGATGACCTCCTTTCTTTTAAATAAAACATAGCAGTTAGATGGTCGTGCGGCTCACCATTTTTTGAAAATTGTTAAATATTGTTTGAAACCCTTTGGTGAATATTTATATAAGATCTTATAGTGTGTTATGATTTTTATTTTTATTTTTTGATGAATATTTTTTTTATTAATTTTATAATTAAGTAGATCCTAAAAAATGAGAAAAAAATGGATAGATAGCTATGTGGCCCACCCTAGCTACCTCAAAACAAACAAAAATTGATTTTTTTTTTAATGTGTGTATAAGTAGGCCTATTTGTTTACCATATAATTTGTTTCACACTTGGATCAACTAAAAAAATTTAGATAAACATGAATAGGCATGTATAGGTGTGGCATATAGTGGCCTAAAAAAGGTGTTGTTAGAAATAAATATAGTTTGAACCCTTATAGTTTCCCAAAAATTATAAAAATCATATATTTAGAAAGAGGACAATGTGCTCATCATGATGGTAATATTTTTTTTAATTTTGATGTTGAAATCCATAGCGTGTTTGGTGATTAAAGTTTAAATTTGTTGGTTTTTCTTAGAACTCTCAGTCTCAGCTATAGATACATAGTCACAAGCCTTTGGCTCAGAAATCTGAGCCATTTCTGAGCCTAAAGGCCTGGCTTTAAATTAAAATTCAAATTATGCATGTGTTATATAATGTGTATGCATTATATAACGTAATACACAACATGTATGTGTTATATAATGTGTATGTACTGCATTGAAATAACACAAAACAAATAAATTTTATGTTTTTTATAGGGGAAAGGTCCCATTAACTGTGCATCCTTATAGGGGAAAGGTCAAATTTCATGGTTCTTATAGGAGAAAGGTTAAATTTCATGTTGCTTTAGACAATGACTTAAGGTGCCATAAAATCATATTAGACTTCAAATTTTTTACCCATTTCAATATGTCATCTTAACTACTTACAACTAAGGTCTAACATATTATACATTTTACAATATAAATGATTTTATCATGAGAGGTCATAAAATGAATTTTTTTAACCTATGATCAAAACTTAACCTTTGGAGTACCAATCACTGTGAATTAAAGTATCAATTCTTGACTCTTACTTGTCAAGATGTGATTGGTTACTTTTAATTTTATAGACTAAATATTGAACAAGTATTAGACATTACATGTTCATCTTTTGGTGCACATTAATATTTATAAACATCAATATGTTTCATCAATAGAACACATGTTAAGACAAGCCTTGTTAAACAATTAAAATAGGCATAGTTATTGGGACCTTTACCCTAGTAGGGCAAGGATATACCTTACTACCTTACTTGCCTAAAATCCTAATTGCCCTTAAATTTTGTGTTTTTTATTGATATTATACTACTTGCCTAAAATATTATCTTAACCTTTTGTCATTTCTTTGATATCTTTGACCAGACCCCTTTATTTATAAATTTTTAACTAATTTATTTAAGTGGCAAACCTGTTGAATTGGATTATGTAGTATAGATAATATTGTGTAAGTAGAAATAAAAATTGAACCCTTGGTGTAACAGTGCATCTCTTGGATATCTATTTCAAGAATGTTATCTAATGGATCCAAATTGATCCAAAACTTAGAATTTTTGATTGATAGATATTTCAAGAACATAAAAATAGAACAATAACAATGAATTCTCTGAGAAGAGATGTTTTATTACTCAAAATTGCAATACCACTATACGCTTATCTCTGGGAAGAGATGTCTAATTTCCCTTTCAAGTTAAATCTTCATTTATACACATTTTTAAAGTATAAGGAGGATTTTTAAGGTCACCAATATCAAGGGAGATTAATTGGTTCAACTTTCATGATTTAAAACAATACAGAATTCAAGGAATTACTATTTTTAGAAACTTACTATTTTTAGATTGCACTACTAAAATTGAAATTTGGGTCACTTGAATTGGGTTTTTGGGGGTAAAAATCCATCAATAAAATCTCCATGACATCTCACTATGTTATCCTCATTATTAGCTTTCCAATGGTTCAAAGGGTGAGTCAATTGGTGCTACGGTGCAAAAGTTATGGCTCCTGGAAGTTCTGTCATCAACTGGAGTACAACCGTCACCCGAATTATTACCTAAATTATTTCCCACATCATTCCTCCCTCTTTGAGAAGTAATGGTCCCCATTACATCAATATTCCTCATTAGGTGTGGTAGTTTTGTCTTAATAAAGTGGAATAGAGCATCCTCTTGTTGTCTTCATTCAGGTGTCCACAATCTGATCCTCCTCCAATGGATAAAAACTCTATGGGTTAGGATCATCAATGTCTAGTTGTTTTAATACAACTGAAGTGTCCAATAAAGGTGGATGATATGGTTTAAGGAGCTCCACATTCAATATTAGATGCAAACCAAGGTAGGCTAGTAGGTTCAACTCAAAAGAATTTTCTCCAACTTTTCTGGTAATGGTGTAGGGACCATATTATAGAGGCCAAATTTTTCTATGTGGCCCTGCAAGTCATTCTTTCTGAAGTTGTAACCAAACCTTTTCACCCACAAAAAAATGGTGTGTAATCTTATGTTTGTCATGGAGTTGCTTATACTTCTGATTCATCTTCTCCAAGATGTCATGAACTTGCTACTAGATGTGTTGCATTTGTTCAATGAACTTTGTTGCTTTTGCTACCTCAAATCTTCCATGAGGTGTGTATTCCATGGTGGAAAATGGAATGACTATATCAATTGGTACCATGGTTTGGAACCCAAATTATACTTGGAATGGACTATGCTTGGTCAAGCTGTGCAGGGTCTGATTATATCCATGTTAGATGAAAAGAAACCCCTCATCCCATGTACATGGATGTTTGGAGTGATACATCTGAATCATGTGAATAATAAAGTGGTTCACCACCTCTATTTAACCATTAATCTATGGATGGAAGGCTGTGTAACTCATCAACTTCATATCCATCATCTTCCATAGAGAGGATCAGAAGATGCTTAGGAACTTACTATCTTGATCTGAGACAATGGACTTGGGGAGACCAAAATGGAGCCATACATGACTAAAATATAGTTGAGCATTTTTTTCAGCAAATATATTTTTCTTACAAGTAATCATGATAGCCATTTTAAAAAAATGATCAACTACAACAAAAATATAGTCCTTGCCATGTTTTGAAGTGGGCAAACCTGAGAGGAAATCCATTGAGATAGATTCCTAAGGCCTAGTTGGTTCTGGCAATGGCATGTACAATCCTTGCTTCTTATTTATTGGCTTTGCTATCACACATGGGGTATAATATTTGAGATACCTTTCCACATCCTTTCACATATGGGGCCAGTAGAAGTGTTTTTAAGGAACTGCCAATGTCTTTTATACACCAAAGTGTCTAGCTATCCTACTAAAATGTGCTTCCCATATCATCTTCTATTGCTCTGCAGCTAGAACATAGATGTGCCCCATATGACAAAGGACATTATCTTGAAAATATAAATTAGAAACATGTTTAACTTTTTGAAATACCTGATATGTATCAGCAAAGGTAGGATCTGCTTCATACAAATCACCCCAAGTGGCAGTCTCATGTCTACACAAGTCAAGAACTATTGTGAGTGCAATAATTGGTGGATGGCTCAGATAATCTATAGATGTATTTGAGCTCCCCTTTTTATGTTTGATTATCAGATATAATTGTTGTAAATATATGGCCCACTTTTGGTGCCTCTCATTTCATAGTTTGCTCTATGTCTAGATGAATTTCAATGGTCTATGGTTAGTGTGGATGACTATCTCTTTCCCCAAGATGTAGTGTTTCCATTATTTGCAGGCTTGCATAATGACATAGAGCTCCTTATCATACATAAGATATTTCTTGACTGTATCAGTGAAAGTTTCATTGTGATATGTAACAAGATGGCCATGTTGCATGATGACAACTCTCAAGGCATATTTAGATACATCTATCATCAACTAAAAAGTTTGATGCAAATCTAGTACGATAAGAACAGGGGTTGAGCAAAGTCTATTCTTTAAATTCTCAAATTCCCTTTGTTGTATTTCACCCCAATGAAATGTAGCTTTAGATCCTCCATTAATCACTTGGGTTAGTGACCAAGCAATATGTGAAAATCCAAGAACAAACATGTGATAGAAATTTACAAGACCCAAGAAGCTATGAAGTTCTGTGAGGGTCCTTAGTGTAGGCCATTCTTGAATAACCTAAATCTTTTCTAGATCAACATGGACCCTTTCCTCATTCAAAATGTACCTAAGGTACTAAATTATTTTCATCTTAAATTTGCATTTGTCAAGATTTGTATACAACTTGTGCTCTCAAAGAGTTTGAAGTACCTTATGAACATGTTGCAAATGTTCCTCCCATATTCTGCTATAGATGAGTATGTCATCTAGGTAAACAACCATGAATGAGTTGGTGAAGGGTCACATGATGTCATCCATCATCCTCATGAAGGTTTTAGGTGTCGTTAATTAAGCTAAAAGGCATAACCAACCATTTGAAGAGCCCCTCCTTAGATTTGAATGTAGTCTTCCAGACATCAGTGGGATCGATAGGAATTTGGTGATAGCTAGATTTGAGATCAATTTTGGTGAATAACTTTGCACCATGGAGTTTTTCCAGTAGGTCATTAATCCTAGGGAGGGGATAGTGATTCTTCACAATGATTTTATTTAGGTCTTGATAGTCAATGCAAAGCCTCCATGTTCCATCTTTCTTTAGTGCCAGAAAAATTGGGCTACCACAAGGTGAAGAGCTTGGCCTGGTGTGACCCTTTTAGATCAATTATTGAATCTATCTTTTTATCTCATCATTCTCCAAAATTGATCTATAATACATAGGACTGTTAGGACTATTAGGCAAAGGTGATCCTAGAATCAAATTGATAGAATGTTTTACCTAGAAAAGTAGTGGAACTCCTATGGGTGACTTGAACAAGTCATAATATTCTCCTATGATTTATCCCATCTTCTTTTCTTATTGTGTTGATTGTGTAGTTAGGACTACAACATCAGCCTTCTTGGATTTCTATGGTTTGACCACCATGAGAATGAATTGCTTTGTCTTCTCCACCAATCTCTTACATTGCTTGACACTGATTAGGGAGACAAATGTGGGAGGTGCTACTTCTGGTACCCTACAACATTACATTCCAAGAGTGAGGGTGATTCTTCAAGTTCATGATTCATAGATTCCATATCGATCATACATGAATGACTGACCAAGGAGTACATCACAAACATCTATATTGACCACATCACACAAGACTTCATCTTGGAAAGGTTTTATTACACATGAAATAAGACATTGATGGGTGACACAAAGGTCTCTCCCTAAGCTCAACCATCCAATATTGTATGGCTTTGGGTGAGGCTTCATGGATATATTTAGACTTTTCACAACTTTATCAAAGATTAAATTATTTTGATCCCACTATCAAGAATGAAATGCAAAGGCTTACCTTTTAGCCATAATTTGGAGTGAAACAATCTTTCCTTGTCATTTGGCCTTTCCTCATGGGTCTGTGATGAAGTGATGATGGTGTTAGGCTTAACATCTACAATCTCTTCTTCATCCTCTTTGACTATAGGTTGTGTATGAGATAGAGTAGTAGATGTCAGGTATTGTGACTCAGAAAGCAGTGACTTGATGGCTCAACATTCTTCTTTAGAGTGAGTTCCAGTTTTGTGGTAATCACACCATTTTATAGCCTTCTCCTTCTAGGGTTTCTTATCTTGAAAATCCTTTTGCTTCCAATTTTGGCCTTGTGTTTGACCTTCCTTGTCACTTTTCCATTTTGAAGGTTGAATTTGCATATTATTTCTTCCATGCTTCTGCTCAATCTTCATGTAAACTTGTATGCCTCACCGAGGGTTTCCAAATTGAAGAGTTCCATTTCCCCTCATATGTACCATTATAGTCCACCATGATATTTGAGAGTCTTACATTTTTCACTTTCTTGGATGCCCAATCTTGTAGATAGAGAATGAAAAATGTCTACATAATCTTGAATAGATTGGTCCTTACCTTGGTGAAGTTATTTCCACTATATGTACAAATCATCATATGCTCTAATGCGATAGTATTATTCCTTTACCACTTTCACAAAATCATCCTAGGCAGGTCCTACCTCAAGGCTAATGTCATGTGTAATAAACCTCTTTTTGTACACTTCCCACCAATTTTTCATGGGAAATGATGCTTTTAAAAGAGCAAAAGTGATCTTTTCTCCATTGGTGAATTTATTTACAGAGAAGTAGGAAGACAATCGATCCAACCAATTTTTTACTACATCAGCATTGATTTTACCTTCAAATGTAGGAATATCAAAATTCACCTAAACCTTGATGGGTGTTGGGGCACTGAAAGGACATTCTATGGATGAGGAGCCAGGAATTGCAGATGAGGAGCCAAAATTTCCCATCGAGAGTTGTTGGAGAATTTGGGAAAATTATTGTATCATCTATGCTTATTATCATTGGAGGGTTTCTTTCTCCATTTCCTTGAAAGAATCAGATGTCTCAGTGTCAGCTACCATTTGAAGGCATTTGGATTGAATAAGTGGATAGTTTAGAAGCTCTATTATTTTCCACCCAAGCTTCTTGTAGCCTGACCTCATCCTCGGGATCATACACTCTCAAGACAAACTGCTCCGATACCACTAATCCAAAACATAGAAGTTTTGATTGACAAATATTTCAAGAACATGAAAATAACATAGTAACAATGATTTCTCTAAGAAGAGATGTTTTATTACTCAAAATTACAATACCACTATATGCTTATCTCTGGGAAGAGATGTATCATTTCCCTTTAAGGTCACATCTTCATTTATACAAATTTTGAAAGAATGAGGAGGATGTGTAAGGTCACCAATCTTGAGGGATATTAAGTGGTTTGACTTCCATGATTTAAAACAATACAAAATTCAAGGAATTACTATTTTTAGACTACACTAATAAAATTGAAATTTGGGGAACTTCTATTAGGTTTCAAAGGGCCAAATACATCAAATGGATTTCCATGCCATTTCACCATGTTATCCTCATTCTTATCTTTCCAACAGTTCAAATGGTGAGTCAATTGGAGCTATGGTGCAAAAGTTATGGCTCCCAGAAGTTTCATCATCAATTGGGGTAGAATTGTCACCCAAATTATCGCCTGAATTATTTCTCGGATCACCAATACCTATGAATCATGCCTTGGAATGTTTTAAAAAAATTCCTAAAATGTGTTTAATTAAGTCCCTTAAGTTTCCTCCAAGTTCACTTAGTGCATCTAATTTAATAGGTGTATTTTGAGGTCCCAATTGAAAGTCTAAAAAAAGTCTTCTATTGTTACAGTTATCAAAATTACCCTAATGTATTAAAATACATTATTCAAAATTTTCCTAAAATTAATATCTATTGTGAAAATATGGTTAATCCTCTATTTTTTACACCTCCTTCATCTACCACTCCATCACACATGGGATAACCATTAACCACTCCATCCATTCCCACCTCATCTGAAGAGTGTGTCTTTGACATGGGAATAGTCCTAGTTGCACCATGGATGCAACAATTGCAAGCTTAAAAAAAATATAGATAACACTTGGTGCTTATCTGATATTATAGAGTTATATACCTTGCTATGTAATTGGGATGGTAAGATAGGAAAGTAGCATGATGGGTATAAGGTATGTACATGTTTTTATTAAATATTTTGGTCATGTTGGTATGCATTTTATTTTGTATAATATGTGGTTTTGAGCTCAATAAACTTGAAATGTTCACATGTATCCATTAGTGATGATGTGGTTTTAACATGTTGTTTTAAGATGTGGTTCTTATAGTGATGAATGTATAGCTTATAAAATATCTAAATGCACTAGGGACTTTGTTTGAAACCATTAAGGGATGGATATATCCTTTAGAAATATAGGGTGGCATAGACCTAACATTGACCAAGTATGATATATTTATAATTTACCCCAAATCAAACTCTATTGAGCTTATTAAAGATACATTAAAGGTGATAATGTCCCCTAAATTTGAGACTTGGTTCCCCTCAAGGATGATGCTGAGAAAAGGGACCCAATAATTGTTCATGTGGATGATGAATTGGTCACCTCATATAGATGTTTGATCATAATTTAATACTAGTGTGCACCCCCTCACCAAAGGTTTCAAGATTATATATTTTGTACATATATCTTCAATCATCTTGTTCATATTTCATTGTAAAGAGATTAAACCTTATGATGTGGACTGAAAGAAAGTAGTACATCTCAGAATTCTTGCTTCAACTTGGTATTTGAGGTTGAGGAGTCCATTATTGAATTATGTTCTCTCCTACATGTAGGACTTAATATGAATGTACTTTGGGATCTAGAGGTAATTTAAGGTAGATGGATATAAATAATTTGAATACATACGTAGAAAACTGATAACATCTGGTGCTTGCTTAATTTGGATGGGACCTTAAATGGATCTACATGACAATTTTTATATAATAATGGAAAGTTAGAGGCTCACATCATGTGAATTATTTAATAGACATGAGTTGATTGGATCGATGTCAATCTTTAAACATGTTATTGGCTTATATGTCTGTATGATAAATTTGTGAATAGGCCTTAGTTGGATTGGTTGGAGGTGATGGGACATGTCTAGGTATCAAAGATGTGCATATTTAAAAAATCTAACACTTTTCCAGGTGTATTAGACCTACACATGTGGAAATATTTGATTGGATTGGGTATCTTGAGGCTCTAAAAAATCTAATGCTTCTAGGACAAGTTATAATTAGATCTCTAACACAAATATATGTGTGTATAAGATACACACATGTTGATGTATCTAATTATATAAAGCCTCTTAAGGATATGATAGATCTTTAACACTTCTAAGACCTGATACCTCTAACAGTGTTGACACTTTATAGCACATACGAGGTACACATGGTGATATGTAATTGGATTTGGCCTCCTGGGGCATTATCAACTCTGAAACATCTAGGACTTGATGTATCTCTAATAGCTTTAACAATTTTAAGTGTATGAGGTACACACATGGCACAACAAGGTTCAATTATAGGGGTAATTAAATTGAGGAGGCATGGGAGGCCAAGTTGAACCCCTTCTTGACATAACTATAAGATCATGATATATGATTTAGGACAAAATTAAGTACAATTAGATATCTATCATGAATTGAACCAATTAGTTGATTGGTTCAATTAGGGATGTGATTTGGGCAAAATTGAGCCCCTAAACCAAATTTATGGCCTAATTTATTGTATAATATAGATGCAACATGTATGGCTTAACTGATCCTAATTTAATCATAAATGCAAATAAAAATGCAAATGTGGCCAATTTTAACCCATTAAACCTAAATTGGTGTCTAAAATGTGATTAAAAGGGCTAAATTAGGTCACATTTTGTGACATGTTGATCACAAACCCTAATTTTATCACTTGAACATGTACAATCCCATAAACCCTAATTTCAAGACATATACACACATACAAACCTGTTAAACTAAACCCTAACCCTAAATCCTAATTTTATAACAAACATAACCCCTAAGTTCACTAATTTCATCATAAATGCATAAATTCATGAAAGTGATTAGTTCTAATTTGTGAACCCATTATTCACTTAGTTTTGTAAGGACCTATGATGGGATTTTGGGCAAAATTAGCTCATTTCATCTTACATATTGAGCCTTATTGCATCATTAATTAGTTTTATTGCTTCATAGTCTTATCAAGAGTCTTATTGCATCATGTATTAGAGATTTATGCATCATATTAGGGATTTATGTATCATATTGAGCCTTATTGCATTATATCGAGGCTTATTACATCATATGATAGTCTTATTTCATCATATGATAGTCTTATTGCATCATATGATAGTCTTATTTCATCGTATGATAGTCTTATTGCATCGTATGATAGTCTTATTGCATCGTATTGAGCCTTATTGCATTATATGATAGTGTTATTACAACATTTGATAGTCTTATTACATCATATTAGGGATTTATGAATCATATTATAGTCTTATTGAGTCTTATTGCACCATAATATATTATTATAGTGGATTTTATGCATTGAATATGAGCTTTTTTGCTTATTTTTATAGTATATGCCTATACTTCAAGGAATGTGTACATGTTATTATAACATGTACACATTCCTATAAAATTTACGTGTTATTTTAAAAAAAAACTTACTTTTCAACATCTATTTTTATCCCTAATCGAGATTATTATTCCCATAAACATTCACTGCGTACTTTGCATATTATGCATACTTTCTTGGTTGCATTTTTTTTGGACCCCACATTTGAAGTACTTTCTTGGTTGCTTTTGTCAAAATGGTCTCCAATTCACATTCAGGGAAGAGGAAGAAGTTAAAGAACAAAACATCAGAGTAATTACAAGAGTTGAGAGAAAAAAACAAGGTATGAATGCAAGCCTTTCATTCCAGACAAGGTACAAACACTAACCTTGATGACCCAAATGCCTTAGATAATGAGGCAATTGATAATAATGAATTGAATAATGATGAAACTAAAAATAATAAATTTAATTATGATGAAATTCATAATAATGAATTGAATTATGATGAAATTGACAATAAAAATTTAGATAATGTTGGAAATTCACATTCAAAGTTTAAAGTTTTTGATTTTGTTGACGAAGAGCCTATGCATGATACTTTACCCAAAAATAATGAAGAAAATTTAATGGACTCAAATAATGATGAAATTAACAATGATGAAAATTTCATAGAAACATATAATGAAGAACCAAACAATGAATTTTTTTAATGGAAACATATAATGATTTTGAAACCCCCTCTAAATGGATTCCACCAATAACAACACCTCCAAGAATTGTGCATAGAAAATATAAGTACTTAATTGAAGTTGATGAAAATATTTTAAACTAATGCATAACAAAATGTCTGACCACCATTCATAGATTGGAGTATGATAGTCAAAGATGTCAATTATTTGTTTCATTGATGAAATTGGTTAAAATGAGACCTATAATATACACATTAGGACTAAGAACATCTAACATGGATAATGAAAATTATGAAATTGTTAAAAATATACATGATGCATATCATATTGTAGGCCCAAAATCATGTAAAAAAGATTGTAATGCTGCCCAACATATAATGACAACTTGTGCAGTAAGTGCTAAAATAAGGAAAAAATGATTGATTTCAAAAACAAGTCGAACACTTGATATAAATAGAAAAGTATTAATAAAATTAATTGCAAGATGTGAAAGACTCAATAAACCCAATATGAAAGAGTTATGGGCATTCTCTAGTATACTTTCATGAAAGGACAAGGCTATAGCTGATACTTTGAAAGACTTACTTGCACAATTTTGGAAAGATAATACAAGAGTTTCACCCAATACAAGAGATGTAGTGAAAATAAGAGTTGGTTCTCGTAATCATGAACCAAATCTAAAACATTTATTGGATATGACTCAAACACAATTGTACACTAAGTTTTTGTAAAAACATCCATAAATTACCATTAGTTAAAGATTTTTTGAGTTGGCCAAACTTTTTTATGTAAAAATAAATCACACACACACTACTTGTTGTAGGTAAAATGTTGAATTTTCAATGCACTATGATGTTTTTCACCATATTCATTGTAATTTGCATACTGAAAACATTTTTTAGGAGTGTGGCATAACAGTTTTGCCAAAATCAGCCAGGGAATTTATTTCAAATATTTTTTGTGAAAGACCAGATGGATAGTTCTTTTATAAGAAAGCATGTTTGGATGAAAATTATAGCATTTATGGTGGATTTCAAAAATTAAAAAAAAAATGTATCCATTAGAAGTGTACAAGTATAATTGGACAGGAATTATTTGGATTGAGCAAATATATATTTTTAACTTATCAAGTAAAAGATGGCAAAGAATTTAAAAGGTGTGAGATTATTACGAAAGAGATACCTATTTCAGAATTTATGGTCAAATTCATGGAGAAATTTGTTTATGAATATTCAAGGCACACACATAGGGATAAATGGTTGGATGAAAATTTCAAGTTAAGCAAGGACACATTCCCACTTGATTTTATTATTTCAGTAGTTGACTTTGCTGAAAATTACACATTCAAACCATAAATGGAAGTTCAATTATAGTATTACAACTCAACACAAATTGCCATATTTTTGCATATAACATTCATGCATACACCTGATAGTATAGAAGAAGATCAAAAAATATTAAGGGAGTACCATTTATATATCAGTTATGACCGATAACATTGTATAGAGTATGTTCAAGGTTGTTTTGAGAAGTTCTATGGATAGTTGACTTAGAAAAACATTATTTTCAAATAACATTACATTTGGTCAGACAATTACACATCGTAATTCAAGAATGCACGGATGTTTTATTGGTTGGGTAGGATGCATGTTACCATTGGTGTACAAAATATTTGGAGTTTCACTGAGGTTGGACATGGAAAAGGGGAGCATGATGGTGATGGAGCATGTCTAAAAAGAGTCATTTCAAGGGAAGAGTTAAATTCTAAAAATATTGCTAATTTGATTGATGTAAAAACAGTGTTTGAATGGTGTAATGAGAACATATGTCATGGTGCCCAATAAAATTCTACTATTCTTAGAAATTTTTGGTTAATGGAGGAAAAAAACTTGGCAAACTATGAGGATTGTATAACTCTAATACATTCAAGTGAGTCCATTAATTTCATAGCTCAAATATAGGTTCTTAGACTATTCATATGTGACACTTGGCATACTTTTGTTTTGCATGCATGGAATTTGTTTGGAATGAGTGTGAGTCATAAGAGTGAGTGGATGACTGGAGTTCCATACCTCTAATTCTAATCAACACATATCAGGTTCCACCAACATTACAACTTAAAAACATGACATCATCACATGACTTTGACCATATATCTAATCTAGTACAACTAAGTAGATTAATTTTTATGTACTATTTATTCTCATAATCTATATTTATAATGTCATATATTTTTTTAATGATGCAGGCCATGTTTTTATAGTTATTGAAAATGAGGAAAATGAGGAGGGAACAAATTACTACTTAAGTTGATGTGTAGATAGAAAGAAAAAATTGACTTCCTCGGTCATAGATGGAGAAAACATTGATTGTCCCACTGGGTCTATACTAGTCATTGGAACTTGGCTTCAATGATATCTTATAAAAAATTCAAATGTATGGTTGTTTGAATATTTTGAAACTCACAGGAAGATACTACACTATTCAAATTTGGTTCTTGTAATGAATATTCAATTGCAAAAATATCATGGGAGGCCAAAAAATAAGAATCTATGAAAAGTTCGCGAGTCAGACCATGAAGCTATTCTTGATACTATCAAGATTAGAGTAGTTCCAAGTAGTTCATTGGATTGAAATGCATAGGTATGTTGACTTATAAAATGTAGATGTAATCAATTTTACCAATTGTTTTTGATTTTGTAGGTAGTACGTGCATAAACTTCATCTTTAATTACTTACTAACATTTTATTGTAGGTTAGTGGTGCCAAATCACCTTCCACCTTCACATGGTTGGCACTGTTAGTAAATAATTTCATATTATTGAAGATAATAGAAGCTTAATTAAAGTACTTGGCATTTCTATGCTCTTGAATAATTGTTCATGACAAGTTTATTTCTCCTTGTAGCCTTCCAAACACATTTGTTGTCAGTGTTTATGTACTCTAGAACAGTAATGAAAATTTACTTGTAGGTGGAATTGGATTTTAGAGTCATTGGATCATGTGTAATTTTACTATAGAGATGTACTCAAAATGGTGCATTTACACTTGCTAGTCCTGGAGTCTAAATTGCTAGTTGAAGGTCAACAAGTTGTCTCTTCATTGCCAAAAAGTTGCATTTTAGGACCCATTACTACAACTTATACCATAGATTAATATTAGAGGTGTTTTAGAATATATTTAAGGTGAAATTATAGGGATTTTAAATTCACAATAGGGATCTTATGATTCCTCCATACAACTTATAGTTTTGGTTTTATGCATGCCTAAAGTTATGCTAAAAATCAACATCTTTCTTATATTGGAAAGAGCATTTTTGAGCCCAGAATGGGTGGTGGGTTTGTCGATCGGGCCAGATAGGAGGCCAAGAACCTAGTAATATACATTATCCTCCCCTTTGGATGTGTTTGTAGTGCCATTTTTTAGCTAAAAAGTATTGATAATTGAGTTCTCAGACCATAGTTTCAACTTTAACAACATTTGTTGTCAGTGTTTCTGTACTCTGAAGCAATAGTGAAAATGAACTTGTAGGTGGAATTGGATGTCACAATAATTAGAGCATGTTAATTTGCCTATGTATATGTAATTTAAAAAGTGGATTTTCACCTGCCAGTCCTAGCGGAAAAATTGGTAGTTAGAGGTCGACAACTTGTCTCTTCACTGCCAAAAAGTTGCATTTTAGGACCCGTTACTACAAATTTTACCACAGATTGATCTTAAAGATGCTTTAGAATAGATTTGGGTTGAATTATAGGGATTTAACATGCATAATATGGATCTTATGGTTCCTCCATATGACTTACAGTTTTGGTTTTATGCATGCCCAAAGTTAGGGTAAAAATCAACATCTTTCTTGAATTGAAAAGAACATTCTTAAGCTTAGAATGGGTGGTGGGTTTTTCTACCGGGCCAAATGGGAGGCCAATAACCTGGTCCTAGATGTTATCCATCCCTTTGGACATGTTTTTAGTTCCATTTTTTAGCTAAAAATCACTGGAAATTGAGTTCTCAGATTGTAGCTTCAACTTTGACAACATTTATTATTAGTGTTTCCATGCTCTAGAACAGTAGTGAAAATGCACTTGCAGGTGTAATTAAATTTCACAATCATTAGATCATGTGTAATTTTCATATGTAAATTTTATTTAAGTGGTGTATTTTCACCTAATGATTTTAGAGGCAAAATTACTAGTTGGAGGTCAACAAGTTGTCTCTTCACTGCCAAAAAGTTGCATTTTAGGACCTGTAACTGTAACTTCTTCTACATATTTCTCTTAGAGGTACTTAAGAATAGATTTATGATTTAATTAGATTGATTTACCATGTATATTAGGGACCTTATTATTCCTCCATATGACTTATAATTTTGGTTTTATGCATGCTTGAAGTTAGGCTAAAAATCAACATCTTTTTTGTATCGATAAGGGCATTCTTGAGACCGGAATGGGTAGTGGGTTTGTTGACAGGGCGAGATGGGAAACCAAGAACTTGGTCTTGTATGTTATCCACCCCTAAAAATATGTAGGTAATGCTAGTTTTTAACCAACAAGAATAAAAAATTGAGTTCTCAAATTGTAGCTTCAAACTTAATAACATTTGTTGTCAGTGTTTTTATGCTCTGAAACAGTAGTGAAAATGCACTTATGAGTGGAATTTTTCTATGTATACATGATCAAAGTGGTGTATTTTCACCTGCTAGTCCTGAAGGAAAAATTTCTAGTTAGAGGTCAACAAGTTGTTTCTTCACAACCAAAAAGTTGTATTTTATGATCCATTACTGCAACTTCAGCCACATATTGCTATTAGCAATGATTTGAATTAGATTAAAGGTGAAATTAGAGGGATTTCCCATGAAAAATATGGATCTTAAGGTACATTCATATGACTTACAATTTTAGTTTTATGCTTGCCTAAAGTTAGGTTAAAAATTAACATCTTTTTTGTATTGGGAAGGGCATTCTTGAGCCTAGAATGGGTGGTGGGTTTTTCAACCGAGTCAGATAGGAGGCCAAGAACCTCATCCTAGATATTATCCATCCCTCTAGATGTGTTGGCAGTGCCATTTTTTAGCCAACAAGCACTAAAAATTGAGTTTTCAGTTAGTAGCTTCAACTTTGACAACATTTGTGGTTAGTGTTTTCATGCTCGAGAACAGTAGTGAAAATGTACTTGTGGGTGGAATTAGATGTCATGGTCATTGAAAACATGTAATTTGCCTATGTAGACATGATAAAAGTGTGTATTTTCACTTACCAGTATCGAAGGTAAAATTTCTAGTTAGAGGTCAATAAGTTGTCTCTTCACTACCAAAAAGTTGTATTTTAGGATTTGTTACTGAAACTTCTACCATAGATTGATCTTAGAGGTGATTAAAACTAGATTCAGGGTGAAATTATATGGACTTACCAAGAAAAATAAATATCTTATGGTTCCTCCAAATGACCTACAATTTTGGTTTTATGCATGCCTGAAGTTAGGCTAAAAATCAACATCTTTCTTCTATTGGGAAGGACATTCTTGAGCTTAGAATGGGTGGTGGGTTTGTTGACTGAGCCAGATGGGAGGCCAAAAACCTAGCCCTAAATTTTATCCACCCCTCTAGATGTGTTGGTAGTGCCAATTTTTAGCCAACAAGCACTAAAAATTGAGTTCTTGGACCATAGATTCAACTTTGACAATATTTGTTGTCAGTGTTTCTGTGCTCTAAAATAGTAGTGAAAATGCACTTGCGAGTGAAATTGGATGTCACATTCTTTGGAAAAAATGTAACTTGACTATGTAAGTTTGTTTTAATCTTGTCAAAGTGATCCACGGGTCAAAAATATATAAATTTTCTCATATTTGTAAGAGAGTTAATATACTAGTCAAACCAAAGAGAAATGTCCAATAAAAGGGGCTACAAGCCTTAGAAACCCGAGATGAGCCTTTTACATCAAATGGGATGCTAGAGTGAGTTGGATAAATTAAAAAAGGTTAAGTCAAGTGTTTTCAAAGAGTGTGGACCATATTAGGAGCTTATTGAATTGATCAAAGATACCATCATGTTATAGAAGAATCAAAGACACCTCGTAGGTTTCCAAACCAAAGAGAAAGATTAAATGAAGGTTTCCTTCCCAATGATGGTGTTTCATTGAGGATCCATTAGCATTAAAGATCAATGGGGTCTTGGATCATTTGATAAATGTTCTTGAACACATAATATTCTATAAGGTGGGATGGTGGTATCCAAGGTGAGAGGTGGGCTTCTATAAAGTCAAGCATGCTAGGAGCGGTTTCTAAAGAACACCTACAACCATACCCTCAAATCATGTTAGAGGAAGGTTTTATGGTAGTTTCCAGTGAATTAGTAGTCATAATGGGGCTAAATGGGTGTGAATTAAACCAAATAATCCCTTTTCTCATAGCATAAAGCTCTATGTATTATTAACATGCAGTCATATGAGGTTTTTTGAGAAGGTAAAAGGTGACATGGAAGATTGTGAGATAACAAATGAAGGGTTGAATCATGAAAGGAGAGGTTCCATGATATTTTAGAGTCAAAATCATCATGGTAAAACACAAACCAAGGCAAAAGAGGGTGATGACTCATTTGTGAAATTTGACCAAGCAGACATGTGTCACTAGCTTTTTTCAAAATGGGCCTACAGGCCAGAATATATTTATGAACTACTATACCCATGAAATATCTTTTTGAGTATTTTTTATAATGGGAAATATTCACTATTTTAGTATAGTAAACCCTATGTCAAATCACGATCAGCATTAAAGCCTACCTTGGAGAAATTGGTTAGTTTGGGGTATCTATAGGTTGATTCCAAGCACAAAATTTGGTATGAATGGTATCCATGACCTAAGAAAACATACAATGCCATAATAAAGGTATTAAAAAGAGAAAAATTACCCATTGTTTTGACATACTCCTCTTGTAGTCAAGAAGGCAACCATTGGAGATTTTTGAAAGTTTTGTCAGTTCTAGATGTCAAGAAGTAGTTTAGACCTTAGAGAGGTATTAAAACCATATAATATGATTTTGGAAACCTATTTTGTCCTATATAAGTTATAAAATTCATGGATTCCATGAAATTTTTTGAATAAATAAAAGTTTTGGCATGAAGGAAGCATGTATGTAGCTCAAGGTAAATTGTGGTAAAAAGGGTCTACAAGACAAAGTACATATCCAAATGAATTAAAACCTAGTATGATTTATATTAATAACCTAATATAAGCATAAATAATCTTGGGGAGGTAATATGACAAGCTTAAGTTCTCTTTGTTTTGTCATAGTCCCCTCCATGTCTCATATTAGTCACTATTCATGCAGGCATACTTTTTGGAGTCTTAAGGTGTGTTTGAGAGTTACAAGATTAGAGAAGTATTTTATAAGTATGGTAAGATGGTTTTAAACATATTAAACAACTTGAAAAGGTGTTCACACTCCAAAATTCATGCAATCTCCATAGGCAAGCTCAAATCCCCACAGGTAGTCTCAAAGGCATAAAGGCAACGTTGGATTTTTTGAACATTGGAAAGGTGTTATGATATGTTTTATATGTCATGAGGATGTTTTAAAGAAAATAAGGTCAGTGGTAAGGTAAAATTGGTCCTTTGGAGAATATGTACAGGGCATGGGAATCCCTAGATTAAGGTTTGGCCATTTTTGAGAGATTTAACCATGGGAATTTATTGAAACTTTGTAATCTTGGTCCCCTATACATGTACAAGGTGAATCAAAAGGTTTTAACCAGAGATTTTATGGTTGTGTATGGATTCTAGGACCAAGGGTTTGGAATAGGGCTAATTATGCCTAAATGAGGGTAGGCTAATGAAGGAAGTGTAATTATAGGTGGATTTGGGATATGAAATTTCTATAATAATAATAATAATAATAATAATAATAATAATAATAATAATAATAATAATAATAATAATAATAATAATAATAATAATAATAATAATAATAATAATAATAATAGGGAGTTGGGTGTACCTATAAATGACATTATAATCTCTTGAGAAATCATAACTTTTTTGTACAAAGCAAAATACATTAAAAAAGGCTACAAGCCTTGAGAGAGCATTGTGTCCATAAGGCGTGGAATGAGAGTCAAATATTGTTTGAGTATTTGAAGGGGGTTATACTAGGTATGTTATGATCATCTAAGACCATATGTCACTATAGGTTGAGCTCTTGAAACATAGACCAAGATTTGGTCCTTGGGACCCAAAGAAGGTGTATAGGAAGAAACTAGAAAGAGATCGAGAAGAATTTTTGAATGAGACATGAATGGAATGAGGTAAAGGATGTGTTATGAATGTATGGACAAAGGTCAATTCCATCAAGTAGGTACTACTAAGAGTACAAGGAATAATTACTAGGTGTAATAAGCTAAATTAATCCCAAAGAGTCAAAAGAGGAATTAGCTTATGAAAGAAGATTCAAATCAAACCATAACAAGTGAATTTGATCAATTGGGTTTAGAACTAGATAATGATGTTTTTTTAGAATTCTCTTCCATACCTCTGCATCAACATAAAAAAATAACTCAAATTCAATAATTGATATTCCTTATTTCTTATAAGGGTCTAATTTGCAACATTATCCTAACAAGTTATTATCAATCTCATAACAATTATAATCCTTAAAAATACTTTAAAACCAATCATTCATAATACTTTGAACAAAAGTGATTCAAAAAAAAATACTTCATTGGTTTTATTAAATATTCATGTATAAAATAAGAATGTCATGTATGAATGTCATATATAGGCATACAATGCCAATAATACATGCATTGCCATATAGGCACACAAAAAATTACGTTGTGTCTAACATCATAGTATCTAATGTCAGGTGAGTACATCATACACACATGTACAATGCCAAAAATATGTATATTATCATATAGGCATACAAAAAATTACATCATCTACAACATCCTAATCATCAAATAGTCTCCCTCTCTTTGCCTTCTTCAAAGAAGACTCTCCTTGAGATGCCCTGCTTGTAGATGGAGATATCTTGAATGCCTTGGATTGATCTAAGGTTCAACTATGGGTACTATGATCATATCTCACTTTCAGCCAAACCTATTCAAATACAAAAATTATTATAAAATTAACAAGTATACATGAAACCAAGTTAATAAAATCATGTTTGAAACTATAATAAAAAAACATTTAAACATGCACTTACCACAATCTCATGGTCCTCCTCAATTTTCCATTGATGCTCAATTGGGTTAGTGCCAAGTTTAGCTACATGAATAGGCATGTAAAATGATGAATAAACATGAGGAACTATCATAGTAGTCATCTGAATCAAACTATTAAATGTCATATGACAACCTTGCATACATAATACATTTGTGCATATAAGTTATATTTGCCAAAGTATATAGCAAAATTATTAAAACAAAAAGTACTAAATTACAATTCAAAATTACCAGTGAATATATATACCTCAGTGAGTTCCTATGTAGATGAAATTGTAGCAGCAATGTTTGTGTCTATCTCGACTCATAATGATGGAGTAGTGTCCACCCTAGTCATCAACTGAACAAACAACTTAATAATTAATAACTTGGGCAATTCATTGATTAAAAAAGTTGCTAACAAACTTAGTATTGCATAGTATATGAAAAGATATAATGAGGTCATGGGAATCATATATGTGACAAGTGGATATGTGCAACATGTGACTTGTAACACCACACTGAAGGCAAGAAATGTTAGTTTCATGAGGGAGAATGATAAGACGAGGGAGGATTTTTGAGTGAATTTTGTGAAATTGAGTCATTAAATGCAAGTTAGGTGTTGAAACATCCTTGATATGTACCTATATACTTTGGATGATTGTATATCTTTTTTGATGTGTATTTTGGATTTTGACTTGATTACTTGGTCATTAGGCCTAATTATCTTAAGGCAGTGACTTGGTATAATTGAGGATAGTCTTATGAGCTATATTGTCTAAATTGATTTGTTTTGAAATTTTGATCATGTTAACACCTTAAATACTTTGCTTACATACATTCATTACTTTTTTAGTCTAATTGAGTATTGGTGTGATAAAAAATCCCTTATAAATAGTCATTGTGATAAAACAAGTAACCTATATAGGTGTTTGTTAAGAAGTTTGTAAACTGAGTTTTAATCAGGTTAAGAAACATAGAGTGATATGTTTCTTTTATGGGGGACATCTATACTTGAGTCTTTTAAGAGTGTCTAAAACCTTATAAAATAGGTCTCGCTAAAATTTAAAGAAACATATAGAAAATATAATTTAATATTGTATAGATAAGAGTGAGTGGACAATCTTCTTTAGAAGTGCATGATTTTGGTTGCCTTATAAGTGACATTAGGTCAAATATCTATCCTTATATTTCCCTTAATTTTTGTAAGGGAAGGTCTATATGTACATAGTTCAATTACGTTGAGGTCAACAATGGGTGCTATAGTCTTGTCAACAATCAATATTCATTTTAGGGGGACTTTCCTGATGAAAGGCATTATAGTCTTATAGAGTCAGCATGTCACTCGAGTGATGAAAGTGCATGGATATATATAGGACCTCTCCCCCATATAGATATAGTAGGTCTTTGGACCCCCTAAGTAGGTTGTGGTAACAAATTACTCAACCCCATCTATCTATATGGGTTTGAGGTCCCCTATTTGTATATGGTCGCAAGGCCTATGCCATATACATATAGGATATATTTTATAGTCGCCACTCTCCCAAAAAACCAATGGGATATAATGGATACTCTCCTAAAAAGCCAATGGAATTGATTAGGTAAAATGGGATCAAGAGGCTATGTCATCTAAATTTATAACTCCATAGATAGAGATGAAACTGTTACACTCAGCTGGAATTGAATTGATAGCTATGAGCATTTTGGATATCGATCATAGAGATTGAACTAATATATGTGATTAAGATAAGAAGGAATCAAGTGGATGGCTATGAGGCTAGTATTTAAAAGAAAGGAGTTGTGTGTACATTGATGAAAACATGCTATGATCAATTGGGAAATTGATATAAATATATTATACCAAACAACTTTTATCAAATGAATTATACACACACACACACATGCGCGCGCGCGTGCGCGCGCGCGTGTGCGCGCGCGCGCGCGCGCGCACACACACACACACACACACACACACACACACACACACACACACATCCAATCCTAATGATTGGGATTGAATCGCTATGGGAACTACATATAATGGGATATCAAGAAAATGTTAAAATCACTATTTTGGTTATTGAAAACATAGTTTGCAAGTCAAAATAAAATCAAACAATTTGATATGGAGGATGAGTTTCTAACACTACGCAAATCCATGTTAATACATCAAATAATAAAAAGTCCAACAAAATTATATTAGGTATTTTATATTTTCTTACACAAAATCTACTAATGATGAAATTAAGGTGTATGAATGTACATCTAGAGTATATAAGATTCACTTGAAATTTTACCTTTGTAAACACATATGGTGTTGTAATGACACAGATAGATGTATTAGGGGTTGGTCCACTACCTAGTTATGATGTCGAAGGCAATGTCTCCTCCTAAAACACAAACACACGCACACGCACACGAGCGCGTGTGCGCACACACACACACACAAAATTCAATTTAAATATGTAAATTAATTTTTAACTTTTTAATTTTCAAATATAACTTAAAAATATAACATGAAATTTATATAAAAGATACCTGCATGTGCGTAGAGAGCCCCAACGTATCCAAACCAAATGTGTATGCTAATAACTCATCAGTCAAGATCATATCCTCCAAGCCCCCTAAAATACCACCATCATTATCTAAAGGTCTAGTGCATATAGCACCACAAAATCTACATGGGTGGGGTTAGGTATGGCCACTAGCTAGAATATCTTGAGCATATGTCTTTGAAAGGCTACTCATATGATGAACAAGTGTATCAGTAAGTGCACTAAGTTCATGCAAAGTGTCTATCTCCACAACGCCATTTATCACAAATGGAATCTCTGGATGAAGTGGATTTTGGGTAGGGATCCTTGTAGGCCAATTAGGTGCATGATGTGGACCTAGTCAATCCAACGTGAAGCCTTTCCCTTGGTATTGAAAATCACCATAGTCAAATTAGCTTGTAATTTCATTGAGGATAAACTTTCAATAGAGTTTCCTCAAAAAGTACAAAGGGACATCATGGTTATTACAAGGTGGATAGTCAAACACCATCCACCATCACTCACAAAAATTGGCTTTAATCAAATGTTGTTGGCATTAGTGGATTGGAAAATGTTTGGTCATTATGAGAAATGGGGCATTGGTGGCTGGTCGATAAATAAGGCATAAATTTGATATTTTGTTATATCTTTCTTCTTCACCTCAAATGTTGATAATTTATCAACCTAGTAAGCCCTAAAACTATCCTTATATGGCTTTCATCTATCAATTTTACTCATTATCAAGTCAACTTGACCTAATAATAACTCTAAGGTATTAGCTAAATAAGTGCAGGGGGTATTCATGGAAGTGGGCTCCCTCATCATCCTATTTATCTACGCAATTTCAATTTTGTTCTCCACTTTGTGAGCAACTATATATTCCTGATTGCCTAGGAGATATAGTGGAACTACATGAGGGTTAAGCGGAGGTTTAGGAGGGTTAGGTGGATATTTAGGAGGGTTGGGAAGAGGGTTAGGTAGAGGATTAGGTGGAGGGTTAGGTAGAGCATTACAACTTGTTGGAGATAAATTAAAAATAAAACTATGCAATTTACATTCACAAAAAATTCAAAAAATTGATTTAATCTACAAAACCTACCTCTTATTCATAGTGGCATCATCGATATCATGAATGTAGGAGAAAAATCAATGTTTTTCATGTGAGTTGGAGGGAAAAATGTGAGATGGAGGGCAAAAGGAAGATCTAAAAGGAAAAACGCAATCACTAAGTAATAAAATGCGAATGGGAAGTAGAATAGAATGAGGGAAATTGGGTTTTTTTTTGTTTTGTAGTTTATATAATGCATACACATTATCTTTACATATAGTAATGCATCCACATTACTATAATGTGTATGAATTTATATATATAAATATAACATATTATTATAATGTGTATGCATTATGGCTCAGGTATTTTGAGCCATAACACATATGGGTTATAATAATAATGCATACGCATTATGTTATAAAGTATACATGTTATTGGTTATGTCCATGGAATTATCCCCCAAGTTTGTGCACATAAACTACTAAAAGTGATAAATGAGACTACCTATCTTTAGCCTATCCCTAGACCTATTTTAAAGCCTATTACCACACTTATCTAGCCTTCATGTAAGCCACATGCATCCATAGTTAGTTCTAAAGTAGTCCTAGACCCTCATTTCCCAATCCTAGCCCTTCGTGCCTAGTGTTCTGCCAACTAGACACTAGTGCCATAATAAGGACACTATTACCACATGGTGCTAGTGTCCCTAAAATGGCACCGATTTAATTTGCCCTAGATTTTTCCAAACAAGTATCTTTTCAAAACTAAAGCCTCTTAAGGTTGACCTAGACATCTTTTATCTTCTGCAAAAGAAACATAACATTATATATACATGAATTTTAGACCTTTATACACTAGATGTAAATCAAATAAAAAATACACATTCAAACAAAAAATAAGTTGAGCACAATTAAGGTTATCAATCCCTATTCTTCCCTACTTCTGCATACTACCATCTACAATAGCCCTAAGCTTAATTTTTTTAGATTTATATTCTCAAGCACATTCAATGCACTTAAGGCCGCTATCATCATACTAGAATCACTTGCACTTGCATCAAAACTTAGGTGGGGAGAACTAATACAAGCTTTATCCCTCCTCAGAGTCTTGGTATGTAGACAACTCTCTTCACAATGGAGTGTTGAGGATGTCTATCCTACTCTACTAACAAACACACTTTTTAGCTCATGCCCTACTTGTATGGAGGATTAAGGTTTGCACAATAAATTAATCATTACATTTAGAATGTATGTTTACAAAACTCATGTGCATAGGAACAAACCCTATAAATATAAAAATAGGTACACCTAAAATCTTGGGACCATCCTACACAGAGGACACTACCACCAATATCAGGGTACTACTACCACTTTACCAATAACGGCACTACTATTGAATTGTGGTGTTAATTTCTATGAGGAGTTTTAACATAGGGACCTAGTTTAACACATTCAAAACAACTTCATCTCAATTTATAAAACTCAAATCATCCATATCAAGTGTTTTCTAGCTACTTCTTTGCTTGCATTATTTATTATTATTTTTAGAAAAGTCAAAGCTAGTCAATTATGTAACAGATCAGTGGTTGTATTTATTGCATATTATTTACTTGAGTTAGTCTACTAAGCCTTTTAACAAACATAGGATTTACATTAGCTATCCTAAAATGTTAAAACACTTCTATATGCTTTAGCTGCTAATTCATCATGATTTTTAATGTTCGCAAGATGCATTAACATTTGATGATATGTTTTAGAACTCTTCTCAAATTTATTTGCATATTTGGAAATGTAATTGATTACCACATGTTTTGAAAGCATAGATTGGTAATCTACATTTGCTCTCCATAATTATAGTATGTTGTGATTATACAATTTTACACAATCTTCATTTCTTGTAGGATCATAGTTTTAATCTCCTATTTTTGGGTCTTGAAATAATTTTGATCCTCTTAGATTTAATAGCCACAATGCATTATACTTATAAGAAATAATAAATTATTCTTATTTTTTGTAAGCATATTTCGTTATATTTTTATATAGAAAAATAAACATATGAGTCTCTTACCTAAAAACTATATTTACTCTTTTTTTTACATAGGTAGACACCCTCTCTACACATTGTATGACGTTCTACACAATTGAGCAACTCTTCATAGTCATGATTGAGATCCACTTATGCTAGTTAATGTGTATTTTAAAGACAAGGATGTTGTGTAAAATTTTCAAATACCTATATTGCATCATATATAAAAGTTTATCTATGATTACAAGATAACTTAATTATTATGTAAACATAGTTTTGGAAAGACTTGATATTATACATGTATGTTTCATTGATGTGGATATCCACATGGATTCCATAAATGGACAATATAATCAAAGTATTTTTGATCATTTCATAGATCATGATTATTTGTCCAGTCAAATTCATCCATGTTTGGTGCTCCCTATAACCATATGAACCCATGCACATGTGGTGAACCTCTATGTTTTCATTCATATCTAGACCAATGATCTTTCACTTTCATTCCTTTTTGTAGTATCTCCTTTCAAAAAATTATTTGTCATAGGTGCATGTAGTATGCCACTATATGAGGATAGTCAATAATATTTTTACAAAACCATTTTTGATATTCTTAGGGATTTATTGGTGGTGTTCCTAGCATTAACACATGTATATCAGGCCAATACATATCAACTACACTCAAAGTGAAGAAAATTATCAGTGTTCCAATTTGATGCAACATGCCACTTAATTTTGCATGAATTTTTGCCCAATAAGACCTTGTACCCCTCAATGTGTTCCCAATATGCATCAAATAATCAGCTACATGTGAGGGGGTAAAGTTATCCATATGCTCACATAATTCATTGATGGTGATTGGCATGCCTTAAAGGCTCTTTTTCATAAACATTGTAGATGAATTTTTTGGAGGATATCTCATAATCATGTTCATCATGTAATATTTGAATTGCTAGTGTCATCCAAAATAGTGATCCCTATTTTGAATGAAATCTTTAACAAATTCATGTAGATGTACTCTTTTCATTCTCAATTCTAACCAATCATATCTTCCATCTAGAAATAATGCGGGGAATGCCATATCAAGTAACCCTTCTATGACATACTCACTTATAGGAGATGCACCAATTCCTAGCTAAACTATCAGATCTACAGGTTCTGAATTAGGGTTATTTACTCATGCATGGATTAATTCCATCTCTCTTACAGCATTGAGGGGTTTAGAGGCCATTGGATTCATATGATTGATGATATTTAATTCATCCATTTCCATTATCGAACTGTAAAATACATACTCATTCACATCTGAATTAAACTCTCCATTTTTCTTTGCATTCTTCTTCTTAATATCTGTTGATCATCTTGAGATGTTCATGCATGATATGTTATCATTTCTTGGGCATGTTGTCTCATTTATGCTTTTATTTCTTAAATTGGCATTTTTACCCTATATTTTACACGTCTTTCTCTTTCATTCTCATTACATTTTTGTCTTTGGTCCTTTGTCATTTGTTCACATTATTATCTATGATATTATCAAACATATTCTCTTTAATATTATCTTCACTTTTCTTAACTTTGAAAATCTAATTGTGATCGATCCATACCTATATTTTATAGACATCAAATATTCAAACTTTTATAAATTCAAAAAAACATAATAATATAAGGTTAATAAAAGTAACAAAATATTACATACCAACTAAATAATAATAAATAATATGTTGTTAAATGATAACATTTCTATCGTTCGACAACATGTTTTCATTTGGTAGCATGCTATCATTAAACATCATTACCACCAAATGATAGCTATGCTATTGAGTGATATTAATGATATCACTTGACAACATATAGATTTCATTACTATGATGTTGAATGACAACATTTTTATCACTTTACAACATGCTACAAAGTGACATCATTATTTTCGCTCAAAAGCATAGCTATCTTTCGACAACATTACTACTGAATGACAACTATGTTATCGAGTCTTGACATCATGCCTTCTTTTGACAGCATGCTATTGTTCGTCAGTAGTAATGTTGTCACTCAACAACATATAGATGCCATTACTATGCTATCCAATGAAAAAATTTCTATTACTCGATACCATGCTGCCAAGCAACAACATTATTGCTATTCGATAGCATATCAATCTTTCGACAACATTGCCACTAAATGATAGCTATGCTATCGAGCCTACCGAGTGATAACATTATTTTTGAAAGATAGCAGTCCAAACAATAGTAAATAAATGCCTTCCAAACTTGATTTATGCCTAAAAATAATCCATGTTCATAAATTTTTCTACTATCTACGCTACTTCTTTGTTCGTTGTTTTTCTCTTTTCTATGCTGCTTCTTTGTTGTTTGTATATTTTTTTGGTTTATTATTTTCTCTTATATATATATATATATATATATATATATATATATATATATATATATATATATATATATATATATATATATAATTTTCAAATAATGTGTCAATTGATTACATCTTTTTGAAACAATATGTCGGTTGATTATATCTTTTTAAATTTTATTGATGTCATTATTTTTTTTAATTTTATTGATATGTCGACTCACCAATAATAAAAGTGAACCACTCACACTATTACACTCCTTGAATTTCACTATAGATTATGCCTTGTAACGTAATCATACATTTTTTTTTAAGTTTTAAAACTCTTACAATAATTTGAATATAATTTAAATAACTATTATTAATATATAAATAAAATTAGTATTAATAAATTTAAATCAAGTAAATATAATTAATAAATAGTACTAGATAATATTTTATGTCAATTATTATCACATTTTTCATTTGTAAATTGACATTGATATTTCACTTTATATTAAAGTGTGAATTTGGAATAAAGTGATATGCAAGTATCTATAAAAATTGTAAAAATGATAAAGCAACACATTATGTGTTAGTTTTTATGATCGGATTTGAAACAATCAAAAAATGCAACACAATGAACAATGAACACAACAATATATCTTGGGAAAACCCTCCAACTTGAAGGAAAAAACCCATCAACAATATATCTCTTATATATTGAATAATAAGAACAACAATCTGCTTTACAATGGTCAAATCCAAGGCCTACAGGTATGGCTTCACTTCTTGAAGCACAATGAATAAGAACACACTTGATAAATCTGATTTGCTCTTGAAATAACCTGATCTACTCCTTAGAAGTCTGCTCTGCCTTGTAATGTTATATTTCTCCTTATGTTGAATAATGAGAAATCACTCTATATATATACAAGTGAGAGGAAAGAGACACATCTCTTCAATCTCCGTGTTGGCCTCCACAAAACAAATTATGTCTTAAATAAGTTGGGTTGGAAGTGGGAGCCCAACGCTGCTCCTTCAACATCAACACTCCCTCTCAGCGAGGGAGGATACTTCCAGCTGCATAAGACATATCATCTCATTGTGATGTCAACCACAATGGCTAAAACAATGCATAGTATGTACAAGTGTTCATCACTTTACATGACATCCACCATGGCTCTCCTAGAGGGTGGAATCAAGGAATTTCACCTTGAACTTCTATCACAGAGAAGAACTTGTTATCAAGGGATTTCACCTTGAACTTCTCTCATAGAGAAGAACTCGTTATCAATGGATTTCACTTTGAACTTCTCTCACAGAGAAAAACTCGCTATCAAGGGATTTCACCTCAAAATTCTCTCACAGAGAACTCGTTATCAAGGGATTTCACCTTGAATTTCTCTCACAAAAAAGAACTTGTTATCAAGGGATTTCACCTCGAAATTCTCTCACAGAGAAGAACTCATTATCAAGGGATTTCACCTTGAACTTCTCTCACAGAGAAGAACTCGTTATCAAGGGATTTCACCTTGAACTTCTCTCATAGAGAAGAACTCGCTATCAAGGGATTTCACCTCGAACTTCTCTCACAGAAAAGAACTCATTATCAAGGGATTTCACCTCGAACTTCTCTCATAGAGAAAAACTCATTATCAAGAGATTTCACCTCAAACTTCTCTCATAGAGAAGAAATCGCTATTAAGGGATTTCACCTCAAACTTCTCTCACAAAGAAGAACTCGTTATCAAGGGATTTCACCTCAAACTTCTCTCACAGAGAAGAACTCGTTATCAATCATAGCTTTGGCAGCTTCTACAATAGATCTATTCTTCCTTTCTGCAACACCATTCTATTGAGGGGGTTGTAAGGGACACAAAACTCCCTCTTAATTCCTGTTTCAATACAAAATTTATGGAATCCTTTAGAGGTGTACTCCCCTCCATTGTCAGATCTCATAACTTTGATTCTTTTCCCAGATAAGTTCTCTACTTGAGCTTTAAACTCTTTAAACCTCTCAAGTACTTATTTAGATTCCATGGCACAACCTTTACAGGTACCTACATGCTCCTGATAGAATTTTGGAAGACACGTGACCATCTTCTCCATGATAGGTAGAGCTTGAAAGTGTAGGTGAGCCAATCTTTGATGTCAAAGATCACACAAGCTTGAAGAATCATGTACTAATGCCTGAAGTAGACAAGTGATTAGCCTATAGAGGCTCTCATGTCTAACTCCAATTATAGGCACGGTGAGGCAGCTAGAAACATAAGTAGTTGGTGATTAATTCCAACACTCCCCCCTTAATCACAACTACTACTATCTATGATGCACAATAGATCTCTTTTCAGCTCGATGGAGCTCTTAATTATTGAATGCCATTCTATGACCATTAATACAACTTATCGATGGCTATTGCTACCATCTCACAACACATTTCATCATTTACATCCTTCTGAAATACACAGCTACTTGGCTCTTTTCAATGCCTTGGCTGCTTCCACACTTATGTGGGTTGCTACCACATCAACATACCTTCTATCATTCCCATGAGTTCCTTAGCTTCAACTCTCTCCAACCTCAATCTTTTCCATGCTCACAGTTGACCGAGTTTCTTCACATTCCACCATTCTGAACTCCAACATGTTAGGATCCATGCAAGACTATGCGTCGACTTCTTCTTAAGCTGCATTTCTTCACAGCTACAATTACACTATTTATTCTTCACTCCAAATATCCACATCTCATCTTGGAAGGTAGATTATCTAAATCTCCTTCCACAGCTCTCTACACTTATTCTTTGGTTGATTTCTATATAAGCATTGCTGCTGCAACTGCTTCTCCCTAAATCTCCCACGATTAACTTTTAGCTCAGCTTCTGTGGGCTTCTCAACAATGATCTCCTTTCTTTCATGATCTCTACTTCAAACTTCCTCACCAGGGCTGCT
This sequence comes from Torreya grandis, assembly GCA_037957365.1. Classification (NCBI taxonomy): domain Eukaryota; kingdom Viridiplantae; phylum Streptophyta; class Pinopsida; order Cupressales; family Taxaceae; genus Torreya; species Torreya grandis. Next base: position 372,446 of record JARHVA010004889.1, read on the forward strand.
ACTGCTGCTCGACTGAGCTCTATCCTTCAACGACATAGATGCCCATCCTCTACCATGCTAGCTTTGCTCTTCTCCAGCTAGCTTCTTTTCTTCACTGCACACTATACACCCACAATCTCAGATCCAACACTCTGATAACTCTCTTGAATTTTTTGCCTACATTGAGTTGGTTTTTCCTCATTTTTGGTCTTCTTCACGTTGTGATCAAATAGCTTGTTTTTCCTTCACCACATTGGTGACTGCCTCCTCTAGGGTGCTCTCCTTTTTAAAAGTAGCACCTCTTCTCACAAAGAGCACAGCATGACGTCTCTTTATAGTTTTCCAACTAGCTTCTCTTTTGGTCTTTCTCTAATGCTTCTGGCTCTGGCTTCGCTATATCTCCAACGCCATGAACTCTTCTACAAATAATGATGAATATTTTTGCAACTTTTCTGTCAACATGCACCGGCATGGACACCATTGATTGGTCAAGGTATGCGAATATTTCATCTTCACATATTCTGTAGGCAATCAGTCCACTATGGTGCTCGTGACTTGCTATTTTTTTTTGCGATCTTCTTTTCTGGTTTTTGCAATTTTTGCATTTGAGCTGCGCTTTATAATTTCTATACGAAGCAACAAACAGGGATTTTACTCCAGTCGATCTTCACCGTGCCACCTCTGGTAGCCCAATCAGATCCATCCCATATGTTTGAATATATTTGCATCGCTTAATTTCTGGGATATGTTACGCCCAAATGATCTTTGTTCTTAAATAGTCTCACCAGAATTCCATCACATAAAATACAATTTTGACTGGATTCCGTAGCACTTTGTATTTGTGAAAGGCCTTGGTGGGATCAAAGCAGAGGTTGAATTTCACTTTTCAATTGCCTCTACCCCATGAAAACACATTTGTTTGCATAATGTAGGGATCTTCAGACAGGTTCCCTAGGAACTCAAAATCTAATTCATCGTAGTCAGATGCCGATGATGATAGATAGAATGACGTCACAGTCCTTGCAGAGTCGTGGGGCACTAACTTGATTTTCTTATCGAATTTGCCAAACAGATATTCTTTTCTTGATTGAAACCCTGACCCTGAGCTTTGGTCGAGGCTGAGATGCAAGTCACGGCCTTCATCAAAAATCTTGATGTGGTTGTCACCGTATATGATTTCAGGTCTATTAAGAGATTAAATAATTGTCTCTTTGAAAAAGGACCATAGCTCTGATACTATGTTAGTTTTTATGATCAGATTTGAAACAATCATAAAATGCAACACAATGAATAATGAACATAACAATATATCCTGGAAAAACCCTCCAACTTGAAGGGAAAAACCCAGCAACAATATATGTCTTATATATTGAATAATAAGAACAACAATCTGCTTTACAATGGTCAAATACAAGGCTTACAGGAATCGCTTCACTTCTTGAAGCACAATGAATAAGATCACACTTGATAAATCTGATTTGCGCTTGAAATAACTTGATCTACTCCTTAGAAGTTTGCTCTGCTTTGTAATGTTATATTTCTCCTTATGTTGAACAATGAGAAATCACTTTATATATATACAAGTGAGAGGAAAGAGACGCATCTCTTCAATCTCCGTGTTGGCCTCCACAAAACAAATTATGTCTTAAATATGTTGGGTTGGAAGTGGGACCCTGACGTTGCTCCTTCAACATCAACTCTCCCTCTCAACTAGGGAGGATACTTCCAGCTGCATAAGACATATCATCTCATTGTGATGTCAACCATAATGGCTACAACAATACATAGTATGTACAAGTGTTCATCATTATGGATATGAAATTTTAATGCATTTTAATTGACACCTTAATAGAAAAGTAAATTCCATAATAATTCAATATAAATATCATTTCTATAGACATAATAAACACTTTCTCTTTATATATTAATTAATTATAAACTTTTATTTTTTATAAAATGAAGATTACTTAATGAACTTTTAAAATATGTTGATAAAAGTATAATATATTTAAATCAAGAGCACTCAAGTAAACAACATATTAAAAATCATAAATTATTTTCTAAATTTTAATATTTTTATAATAATTTTAATATTATATTACTAATTTTATTATTATTATTATTAAAATAATTATTTAAATATATATTAATATTAATAAATTTGAATTCAATATATTTAATAAGTTTTTTATATAAGAAATAAAATACACTTTTACAGGTCATTAAAATTGCATAAATATTAACACATATATTATTATATACATGTACTACTAAATTAATACATTATATTATATAATTATGTACATACATTATTAATATTTGAAAAAATACTTAAGTGTATATTAAGGACAGTTACCAAAACTATTTCTAATGTCTTTTACATGGTTTTCAACTATAATATCATTCTTAAAATAATTACATCTACCTATGAGATTCCAATTTAGAGGTAACATTCTACTTGGTTGGTACAAACGAATGCATCCCCTAGGTATTGGAAGAATATTAATATCATTTTCATCATCCTTCACAATCTTTTCATCTTGTACTTTAATGTGAATATTATTAAAATTAGCATTGTTATTTATTTATCATTTTCTCTCCATTTCAAAAATTTTCTTATTGAATATTTCTTTATAATTATCTTTGTTCATAATGAACACATTTATTTATCAATTTCTCTCCATTTCACGCATTTTATTACAAAATATTTTTATACAATCATCTTTGTTTCTAATGTTACGCTCAATTTTTAGAATATTAATTGCATACTTTAAATTATAAATTTTATGTTGTTGATTATGGCAAACTCCTTTCTTATCTACAATAAATTCTTTCAATTTGTTAAAATCTATTTCAACATAAATTATATTAGATATTTTTGTCTTTATTAACTTGAAGTTGTTACAGTACTACAAAATGAAAATCTATTATTAACATAGCTTCAATATCAATATTATTCATATTCACATTATTGCTTTTTGTATTTTGTTGTTAAACCGTTTTATATAATCATATTTTGCATAGTAAAATAACCATTCAAAAGTAATATAATTTTACATATAATTTACACTTTCATAATGTATTGATTAAATTAAAAATATTATAATTTCAAGGAGTTTCATTATAGTTTTTTATGATCATGTTCTTCAAAAATATTATATTATTATTGATTTAATTTAAGAAAATAATTGCCTAGAAAATCATTATAATATACAAATGATTTGTATAACAATTTAGGTGATGATGTATTTTAATGTCTTCAACATCTTCATTAACTGAAAATGATAATGTCTCAAATTGAGAAAATCTTACTTTTAAAAAAAACTTCATTGTATTCATTAATTTAGAAACAAAATAATTAAAATTTTACTAAATGTTAAATTATTATAAAAATATAAGCTAAATTAAATATACATCTAATTTTAAAAATTAAATTACATAAAAAAATATAATTTTACAAGTAATAAATATAAAAAAAAATATTTAATTATAAATAAAATATAACATTACTAAATTATGAGATATTGTCAAGTTTATTATTTTTTAATATTTAAAATTCACAAAAATATATTATGACTAAAAATGACAAATACAATTACTAACAAATAAAAAAACATGATTATTGTAAATAATAAATTTGTGGAATACATGATGCCATTAGTCGATTTGATTGCGAAGGCTCTATATTTCATATGCACAGAAACAATAAATTTTCTGTTAATATTTACCTGTAACAAATTTCGACATTACGTAACAAAGTAGTTTCTAACTATAAACATTTATCTCAAAGAAACAAAATCCTATTGAATATATCCAAATAACAAAAAAAAAAAAATGACAATAATCATAATATCATTGCCCAACAAAATCGATGCACGTTTCCTAAAAATTAGGGTTTGTAAGTTAGTTACCTCTCATACAGATACAAGAATGCCAGATTTAGCAGAGATAACACTATTTTTATCCAATGATTCGACGAAGCTGTGGAATTTTATATCCAGCGGTGGCAAAAACCCTGAAATAGCTATGCATCCTTCTAAATCCTTTATCTCTTTTTCTTCTGCAGACAATTCTCCGTCGGAAAAAGCAGCCCCCATTTTCAGTGTCAATTGACGAAATTTTTTTGGTAACAGGTCAAATTAAAAAACCCATGATATGAATAGGTAAAATCACTAATACGAATAGGTAAAATCACTAATTTATATATATATATATATATATATATATATATATATATATATTAAATTCTAAGTATGCAAGGGAGAAAGACTTTGTGGAAATTGAATATGTATATACATGTTTTTTAAAGATTAAATCCGAATGGAACATTAATTTAATATCAAGATCCAAAAGAAAGAAGCAATATAAAGATTTAAAATTCGCTGAAAATACACATCAAAATATAGCTGTTCAGACTATTTAATTAATAATAATTTAATAAAAAAATATTTTCATTCACAAGTGTTATTAGATTTGACCAGAAAAAGACTTTGATGCAATCCATTGATAGTTCAAACATCAGACTTCCATGTCCCCTATGAAATATATTTGATATTTCACTTACCTAGTTACCCAATTATGAAAGCTAAATATATCTCTGTGACTGTGTGCATATGCATATATTTCAACGTGAAAAAAAAAGACAAAACCAATTAAAATTTGGGAAATGGACATAGGTTTTATATGGGATTGTAGCACTAAAACTTTGGAATAGAAAAAAAATGTAAAAGAGCAAAGGAGAAATAAAAAAGAAAGGTACCTACGGTAACCTCTCAAACTCTTGCTCATTTAATACCATTTTTCTTGATAATGAAACTGGCGGCAATAAAAACAATGGGCAAGTTCAAGTCCCTGTATCAGGCTGAAGAAGATAGAGCTGTTGGAGAAGATAGGTCTCTACTATTTTAATTAATTTGTGCAACACTTACTCTGCTATGAAATTACATCTTCAATAGAAAATGCATTTTAACACCATGTTAGAAGCCACCTACGCCTGCTGTTTTTTTTTAACCCTTCGGCTCACACGTATAACACAAACGCAATTACAGGTAGGTGATTGGATGCCCATCATACAATTATTCACATTTTAACGGTAATGAAGCAAAATAATAAAATAATTGAAGTTTCTTCCAAACATTGGAAAATAGTATGCATTTTTGACAACTGCTACTTTTCCATTGGTAATCAACCGGGTCAACAAAAACAACAATAATTTTAGTGTCCTAACAAATAATAAAACATGATTAGTAATGAAAAGTCAAATATACCTCGAAATTTATATAGCACTAACCGTGACACGTTTATAAAATCAATAGTATCATAATGATATTCTTCTTTAGTATAAGAATTAAATCTTTCTTTCAAATTAAAATGATGCTTTTATTTATTATAACATAAAATCTATGAATGTTAAATATTAGTATAGATATCTTAAATATATTTATCTAAAATACGTCGAGAGATATCAATCTTGAGGCGTCTATATTGTGAGGTATGTTAGATAGACACTTTGAGATTGATATCTCTTGGCGTGTTTTGGATATCTATACTAGTAGCACCCATAAGTGTGGCATGCACATTTTACAATAGATACCAAATAATACATCATTTCATAGTCATCCAAATAAGAAATACATATCACATTCAATGATAATTAAAGAAAATAATTTAATATATATCGAAACGTGAAAATAAATATAATATATATGATATTAAACATGTAACATTATTGTAGTTCTAAGGACTTGAGTAACATTATTTTAAATGTGAGATGGCCACAAATGTTAACCTTAGTCTTTCTGTATACCCTATATCAATTATTGCTTTAGAAAGAGTCAATCCTTGTGATTTATGTGTGGATACTCCCCAAGTCAGTCTTAAAGGTAGTTGTCATGTCCGTCCCCTTTGTATTGGTATAATTGGAATTGTATGTAGAGTTGCATCTGCAAATGATATTCGAGAGTAATTGTCAAATTCTATCGTAACATATGTAGGTGGCTTTGGTAATATTTATGCAATTTTAATGACCTGTAAAAGTGTATTTTCATTCACAAGTGTTATTAGATTTGACAATTACTCTCGAATATCACATTCAACATCGCTTTGATTTTTATGGTCATCTGGCATAGTCCTTTGCTCCACATGCCAAGGATTGTAATTCAATGATTCCCAGTTTGATGTTATTATATCATCAAGTTTGATATCTCTTTTTATATTATGAAATGGCTTGTAAAGCAATAACTCTGACCAACATAAATCAACCCATTTTCCTGATTCCTGCACTGACACTGTAGTAAACCATGGGAACACTCTCACAATATTTGTCACACTCTTGACCTCCCATTTATTATTTCACCTTCGCTTGGGATTATATGACCACAATATCATTGTCTTTATAAGTGAAAAAATTTCCATTTCATAAGCTTTGTTCATGTATCCATCAATGAAAACTTTTAAAGGTTTACCATTTTCTAATTCTTTAGTATGTGTCATTGGTTTGACCACTTCACTTAATGAATTTTATTAATTTTATTTATAAAGTGGACTATGAAAATAAAAATTAAATTTTATTATAGCACACTTAAAAAGTATATCACTAACAACTTGTTTTGAATGAAACACTTTTCTAAATTTATCAGGTAAGTCCTTTTACAACGAGGGAAAGGGTCCTTCATTATTTAAATTTAACAACCATTTATATATTTATCCACGTAAAAAATGTAGTCTTTGGATATCTCCATCTCTTATAACTTATTACCAATAAAGTTTTTTTAATTTTAATTTTTTTTAAAAATAATAATTATCTATTCCAAAGTGTCCTTCAAAATTTACAATAATTAATTTTAAAAAAATAGAAAATTATTTAAGATATAAGTATTTAAGGAATGTAACTAATCAATTAACTATTTAAGGAATGTAACTAACCAATTAACCATTTAAGATGTATTTTGATTCATATATATATATATATAATCAATTAACTATTTATAATTATTTAAGATAAAACTATTTAAAGAATGTAACTATCCAATTAACTATTTAAAATGTATTTTGATTCATTTATATATGTATAATTATCCAATCTAGATATCTTAAATATATATCTATCTTAAATACATCTATACATAAAGCATTCAAACTTTTATCTAACAATTTTAAAATACAATACATTTATTTAATTATTAATTAATAAAAATAATTTATCCATAGATTTTAATAAAATTATATAAAAAATTAATAATTATATAATAAATATATAATTCTATTTTAATTTTAAATGAAATTGATCAATATTAAAAAAAATTAAAATTTAAACTATATATTATAAATTTACATATACATAAAAATAATTATGGATATCAAATATTTAAATCTAAATCATATATTATGAATTTACTATATTTAAATCTTTTTTAATTTGCTGATTTTTATTTTATTTTATTATTATGTTGGTTTAACAAAAATAAAAGTGAATAACTCATGCTATTACACTCTTAGCTACCATTGTAGGTTACACCTCTCGACGTAATTAATATTAGAAAAAAAAGTTTCACTATTTTTATTTTACATATGAAAATATTGATAAAATAAAAGTGATAAATGCAATCTAATCTCACCCTAAAATCCTTGTAAAATTAAAACTTATTTTATTATTGAGTTTAATAATCATTATTATTTATTAATTTTAATATTTAATAGTGTATGATCATGCACTTCCATGATTATATTAATAGATATTGTAGGTTATTTGTGCGATATTTGATGTGAACTTGGATCTTATTCAATTTTATTCTATCTTTTTAGTCAAAATAAACTTTATAACAATTTAATATATTTTTATAATTAAAGCCTTGTTTCTTAAGGTTTGTCCTTGATTTCAATTCATTAAATATTCTTATAAATGGAATTAAAATATTAGGAATTATTATGACAAAAGAAAAGATTAATAAGTTTAAATTTATTTTTATTTGTAATTTTTTAATATCTTATATTTTAATACCTCTATTTTTTAAATTCCACCATTTAATTAATTACATAATTTTATTGAAAATATTATTTAAGTATTTTTTTTTATATAAAAATATAATATTTTATACAATTATTGATTTTTTAAAATATCGGGTTCACCTAAATAAAAATAAATAAAGCTCTTTTAAAAAAATATAAAAAATGAAAAAATAATAAAAGAAGAAAAATATGTACTACTTGATGAATTTTATTGTTATATATAGATAACCTTGTGATGGTCAAGTTCAAATAGATTTGGAATCTATAATATCATAATGACTTTAATATACAAATAACATAAAGAAACATGAATTTGAGTAATATGGCAAAACATGGAAAGATTAAAATAAAATCAATGCTTTGATGTGTTTAAATAGGTAGGAACACACATTCGTAATGTTATCCCTCCATCTTAAAACCACGTGTGTAGCAATAAAACTCTTTAAAAATGTAGGAGGCCCTGAAATCATCTATGGTTTCATTTATCATTAAAATGTTACCAATTGCTCCTCAATCCATAATAAAAAGTCTCGAACGTAATTAAAATTATATCTTATTTCAAAATTAATATGTTACATCCAATGATTAAATTTGAATAACTTATTATACTTTAACACAAATATGATTTTATTTCATTGAAACTAGTAAAACAATATTTTTACTTATAATTACACAAAAAAGTGCATAAATATTTTTATAAAAAAAATTTGAATTTTTTAAAGGTTTACTTTTTAATACTTTTTCAAAATATTTTTTCGCTATATAATGAAACACATTGTTATGATATAACCATTAAACATAAAAATAATATTCACATTTATAATTTTTAATGGATTAGTAATATTTATATAAAAATAACACCTACATTTCTAAAATTTAAATCTAATCCCAAGATATTAATTTTATTGGAAGACCCACATCGAATTCATGTTACAATGATCCCACATCTAAGTCATATTGCACGGGCCTCACACCATATTTTATTTGTTCTCATTAAAAGAAATTACTATTAAATATTTTTGATAATAAAATTAGGAAGTAATTAAGTGTTAAGTAAAATGTACTTTTTGATAGTTTTGTGTAAACAAATAAATATGGTATTAGATACTTGAAAATATTTGTCTTGTCTTATCTTTACTTTACATGATTTGTGTGTACACGTATGGTTCTTACACACCCTTTTGTTTTATCTATTTGCCTACAATAAGCCCGACCTTCTTGATTTTTAATCAGTCACCTGCATAAAATTTTTAATCTATACCTAATCTATTTATTATCCTAATCAGACTATCCCTTGATGATCAAATTAATGTTCCTATCTTTCTGAATGCCTTTAGTCATACTCAGATGGCTCCATATTTCTAAAATCATCTATGTGTGCTAAACTTGTCCATGTGCATGACGTCGGTTATTTTCTAAATTGAAATCATCCTTATAGGTTGACCTATACATTTTGCATGTTGGTAGCATGATAAGTTACCCAAAGAGTCATTTATTTATACATAATAGGTCTAAGCCTATTCCTTATATGTCACTCATATAATAAGTATCAAACAAAAATTTATTTATCACTTGCACATTAAATTAAGGAGAAAAAATCAATCATTAAGAGATGGTCCTAATAGGGTTTAAAACACCTAAGCCAAGTAAAGTTTGTTATTATCAAGTGTGAAAACTTAGATTACATATTGCATACATAATAAAAGAGCATTATTGGACACATACACTTAACTAAGAGAACTACATATAGTTTGGACCATCTTTAGAGTATTATAAATGTAGGCAATGCTTAATCACTTAATAGGGAGTGGTTGGAGTCAACGCAATCCATCTTTCTTCCCCTTTTTCAAGCCCAAAATTAGTGCTAAAAGTGGAGCTAGGGTTTTAAAGTGAAGGAGATAGGTTTTTTTGGACTTGTACATAAAATGACCTTTTGACAGTGCACAAAATTACAAGCTCAAGTATTTCATCAAGTATTTGACAGTGCTCAAGTATTTCATCACATATTATTACACATGCTTGTAATTTTGACAGTAAATCATAATGTAAATCATAATGTAAATATTTGACAGTGCTCAAGTATTTCATCACATATTATTACACATGCTTGTAATTTTTGGACTTGTACATAAAATGACCTTTTGACAGTGCACAAAATTACAAGCATGTGTAATAATATGTGATGAAATACTTGAGCACTGTCAAATATTTACATTATGATTTACATTATGAAGATTATGAAGATTATGAAGATTATGATTCACCCCACTTTGAAGATTATATATGGACATGAGAGCTTCTATTTTGAATATACTAAAACTATATATTGAATCTTCATGCTTGAACAATGATTGGGATGGATGCCTAATGAATGTTATTGCTGCTTGAAGGGTGATTTCATTCAGAAATCCCATTAAAAACATTATACTATTGTTGGTTGTTGATTTGGCCAAGTATTTTTTAGTTTTTTATATTTTAGGTCATCATTTTTGGGCAAGATTGAGAAAACATCATATATGAAGTGTATTGATCAGTTTTAAGGCATTTTTGGACCATCTCCAAGTCTGGTGAGCTTCGCTAGGGTGTTATGTCATACTCTCAAGAGGTGATGTCAACCTTATTGGGTGAATTCTACATTTTTTGAGGGTTTATCTTGCTAAAAAAAATTCAAAATCCATGTAATCTAATCCTCCATATTTTTATGAACATTTTGAGTATTTATTTAGCTCAATACATTTAATTTTGAAAGAGTTATGGAACTTCTTATTTTTCAAAAAATCTAGTAAAATTAATTATTTGTGAGTTGAAAAATTAAGTGTTTTTGCATATTCAGATTTAGGAGAATAAATGCAATTTTTTGAAATTTATTAGGGATTTGTTTGAGTATTTCTGAGTGAAAAAGCATTGATTTTACTCCCCAAACCCTAGCACCAAGTCAAAATGAGATGATTTGTTCTTAGGGCTTTAAATTTAATTTTTTGGCATATTTTCAGTGGTTTTTTTATTTAGATCTAATTAGGATTTTTGGATATTTATATTTTTTCATATTTAAACCAAAAAGGCAACATTATAGTGGTATCAAAGCACTGATCTAGTTCACCTACAAGATCGTATGTGTGCATATTTGTATGTAGGCATATAAAAAAATTTCGTGTTATCAGAGAAGATGAAAAGCCATGGGTGATCAAGGGTTTACTTTAGAACAAGTAAATTTTTTATAGAATTTGATCAAGGAGAGAAAAGTGATCTTCAACATACCTTGAGTATGTAATTTAAAACCATGTTGAAGAATACACTAGATACAAGCAAGATCCATCACCTCAAAGAAGAAGGAAGCTTGAATAACAGTGAGAGGGTTTCTACCAACCACCCTCATAAGTTCTTCAAGGGCACATTTCTATCAGAAAGAAATAGTTGTTGAGGATGAACCAATGATGTGTAATCCACTTGATACACATCAAAGTGAGTATGCATCCCTAAGATATGCTCCTCAAGAACTTTTGAATTTTTGTGAGTATTGTGAGATGAAGAATGGGTTAAAATAAATAGGACTAAGCATACAGGCCCATACAAACTTATAACAAAGGTTGGGTAAGGTTTTTCTTCCTATTTTTGATGGTACTAATAAAATTTTAGTGAGATCATGGTTACATAAATCGAAGACCTATTTTTCACTCAACTCCATGTTTGAGGATGAAGATCTCAATTTTAGCACACTTCACTTGGATGGTATTGCTCATGAGTGGTGGTTTTATGGCATGATCACACAATGCCATGGATCTATTTATACCTTGGAAGAATTCAACAAGATGGTAATGGAGAGATTTGATATAATAGATCTAGAGATCCACTTTTGTGAGTTAGCACAACTCAAACAAAATCATGATGTTGAGAGGTATGTTGTTTATTTTAAAAATATTTTGGTCATGGTACCAGATGTAAGTTAAAGAAGGTTAGTTTTTCTCTTTACTAAGGGTTTGATTGAGTCTTTGAGAGGTTTGGTAAAATATTTTAACCCTATTTCTCTAAAAAATTCAATTAATAAAGCTTTGGATCTAGAGTGTTCAACTTATATGGAAATATGTGGCCAAAATGATAATAAGGGAAGCCACTCATTCACTTCAAAAAGTTTGGAATATCGATCAACCATGGTCTAATTTTAATGAGCATCTAAAAATACTAAGTGGGTAGCCTAGGGTAGCACCTATTGAGCCACTAAAGAAGCCTTTTTAGCCTTATGTTCCACCACATAGATCGCTAACCTATAATAGTAACATGAAGGATTCAAGAGATGATTTGAGGATAATAGGTTTTTTTATACTTGCAAATATCCATGGACTAGAGGCCATCCTTACATGGGCAAAATGCAAGTCTATTACATTGAGGTAATTAATGATGATTCAAATTTTGATGTTATTAATACTAGGGTTGATCAAAATGAAAATGTTGTTGATGAGCATGTGCATGAGGAGGACACAAAATAAGTGGTAAACACACTTGATTCTCTTTCAAGAGCTCCCAAGTATCATGCATTCAGGGTAAAAGGCACATTTAGAGGACACAGAGTGACTACTTTGGTTGTTAATGAAGCCACTCATAACTTTATTGATGAGGGCTTGGTTAAAAAATGACATTAAAAACCATAGATTGCAAGGGATTCAATGTGATTGTGGCAAATGGTTTCACTATTCCTTGTTCCAATAAGATTCAACAACTTCTACTCACTCTTGGGAAGCACAAGGTAATTTATGATTTTTATGGTGTTGGCCTTGGTGAGATTGATGTTGTGTTGGGTGTTCAATGGTTGCATTCATTAGGTGAATTCAATCAAAATTATAAGATTATGGAGCTAAAATTATTCAAAGAAGGCAAGGAAGTGGTCATCAAGGGTCTAACTAATGGTGCTCCACAAGAAGTGTCCATGAAGAGGATGGAAAGAAATTTTAGGAGAGGTCAAATTGCATGGGCAGTAAGCTACCTTATCACAATAAAATTAAAAAAAATAGAACAACAACCCCCTCATGGTAAAAAAAATATGGTAGTGGATGCACTATCAAAGAAGCCAAACAGTTATATGGAAGAGAAGGATCAATCATGTTTGGAATTACTTGAGGGCAAGCAATTTTGGGAAGGAAGGATTGTAATGTCCTCATTTTTGATTCACAAGTAAATAGGTATTGAAGGCCTTTAGTTTACTTTTCCCCAAAGACTAAGGGATAAATTTTGGGGATTTTATTTTATCCGTTGATTAAGATTACCCAGATAGTGATTTCAATCATTTGATCATATAAGGAAATTTTAATTAGTTAATAGAATATTATTAAAAAATGATTTTTACCACTAAATAATTTTTTTAAAAGTGGGTTTAACCACTATTGCACTTAAGAGTCTGAATAATAATTGGAGAAGGTATTTTAATTAATTGTTTGCCCAAAAGTGACTTAATCACTCTTGTAAATTGGGTAGATTAATTAATTATTTAGATTAATTTTAATTACTAATTCTAATTTGGCAATTAATTTAACATTATAAGTGGGAAAAAGAGTAAATGTTAGCTTGGAGGGAAAATAAAAGAAGAAATGATATTTTGAAAAAGTGGGTAAGTGATTTTAAAAAGATATTTTACCTCCAAAAGTGGTTCACCTCAATTTGAAGACCATATATGGAAATGAGAGTTTTTATTTTGGATATAATGAAATTATATATTGAATTTTCATGCTTGAAGAATGATTGAGATGGATGCCCAATGAATGTTACTACTTCTTGAAGGGTATTTCATTTAGAAATCCCATTGAAGACATTATGTTGTTGTTGGTTGCTGATTTGGTCAAGTAAATTCTATTTTTTTGCATTTTAGGTCATCATTTCAAGGCAAGATTGAGAAAACATTAGATCTGAAGTGTTCTAATCAGTTTTGAGGCTTTTTTAGACCATCTCCAAGTGTGGCAAGCTTCTCTAGGTGTGACATCACACCCCCAAGGGGTGACATCACCCTTCTTGGGTGACTTATACATTTTTTGAGGCTTTATCTTGCTCAAAAAAATATTAAATCCATTTAATCTGATCCTCCATATTTTTATGATCATTTTGAGTATTTATTTGGCTCAATGTATTCAGTTTTGAAGGAATTATGCAATTTTTTTATTTTTAAGTTTTTAGAGTATTATTCAATTTATTTGGGAATTTTATAAGTATTTTTGAGTTAAAAATAATTGATTTTAATCCCCAAACCCTAATTCTTGGGCAAAGTCAGGTGATGTTTTCCTAAGGCTTCAAATTCAAGATTTTGGCATATTTTCTATGGATTTTTGATTTAGATCTAATTAGTATTTGTGGAGATTTTTGTTTTTGAATAATTATCCCAAAAAGGTGTTGATGCATGTAAATGTATCATAGGTTTCTCATAGTGTTGAAAAAAATTCTCATTTCAATATTCAAATGTTATTTTGCATGAGTTGGTGGTTGTGATTTTCCTGAGATCTGTAGTGGAGTAGTGGCCAAGCTATTTGATTGTTTCACAAAAATGATTATGTAAATGGTTGTTGGGACCAACCATGGTCTTGAAGACTTTGTGAAAGATGAAAGTTATCTTAAATAATTATAATGAACAAATACTAAAACTTAAAGTCTAAACCCTAATCTAGCATGAATATTTACAATAAAAAATTAAGCTACAATTATTTGATCAAAAAAATGAGAAAATAGGTAGGGTAGGGTAGAAAAGAAGGATGTTTCTATTCTAAGTTCAAACACATGACAAATCTTAAATTTCATCTAAGACATGCAATTCAAACCAGTATATGACATGAAATTACCAAAAGTATAGATCCTATCATATACCAGGCAAATGTCTAAGGATATTTGAAACATGCAAATTAGAAATCAAATTCACTTTAAAACTTTACTAAAATAATAAAATTACATTAACACATCTTCAAGAAGAGCAATGAAATTGAAACGAATATAAAAACTTTCAGTCAACATAACGTAAGCAAAAATTAACAACTCTGCATTAACATATGAACATCTGGAATTCATAAAAGCAATTCAAATCTAAACATCAAACTAGAAACTTGAGGAAATAGACATGATAATGAACAAACAAATAAATATGAGATAATATTTGCAGAATTATCTTGCTTGCATTACTTGTTCCAAAATTTACACAAAAGTTTTTGCTCTAAAAACTTCCTCCAATTTTACAATGATAATACTCTCTTTTATAGGTTAAAATAACAACCTATGAGGTATGTTGGTTAGTCACTATCAAATGATAATTAGACAAGTGTCAAGGAAAACTAACTGTTTAAAAAAATTCTAAAACCAATGACACTTTTCAAATATGACTAACATATAATCCATGTGCGTTACACATTGCACATGCTTTTAAAAAATAAATTATTATTTTTAAATTATGTAAAAGGTTTTGATACAAAAGAATATACTAAGTCAACCTATTTGACCTTAAGGTGCCCCTGCTACTGTAGCCTTTTAATTTTATTTTTGATCTCTTGGATGAACTGTGTAGCTCTGTGTTGGAACTTTTCATCAGATATCAAGCTAGTATGACTAAGGATGGTTAGATCCTTTATCAAACCTCTTAATATATAAACCATTATGCTTTCATATTGTTTGAAGTCTATTGAGACATATTCTATGCCTTTTGACTACTTATTCATATCCTTGATCTTCTCCATCATGACTATCATAGCCATATTAAAATGTGATAGGTTGACTCTTTTGAGCTTAGGAATATGGCCTTCCATTAATATCTTGATCAATTCCTTTACCTTCTCATCTAAACCTTACCACTGATTGACATTGTTCAAATCCTTGGCATGTTGCTTACCTACCATGTCTAATTTGGACCTTATTATTATCAAAGAACTAAATGTTTCATAGATAGTTGCTTCAAAATCATTGATAATATCTACTAGGACTAATAGAATGTTCTTCTTCACTTGTTTCAATGCTTTGATTGCTGATTGTAATCTCTCTACTTGAGATTGTGCTAAATATAAAACATCTTCTTCAAAAATAGGGTGTTCCCCTAATCTTTGTTCTTTCTTCTGGTTTAAATGATTTAAAGGTTCCACCTTTTGATGTAGAATCTCCCTGTATCTTTCAATGACAATTATCTTAGTGACCCTTTGTAGGACTATGGTAATTGGATCATATCTGACCCCAACTAAAGATTGGCCCATGTGCTTACTTAGATTGTATACTTATGTGTTAGCAAATTAACTTGGAGTAGCCAATCTCTTTGCTTCTTCACCCTACAATGCTAAGATTTAGGGATTCAACTCTTATTTCATAGGAATGTCTACAGTATTTGCTATGGTTCATGAATGATAAGCAGTAGGAATATTTTCCAGTCTTTGTTCATATATGAACCATTTAGGTATAGCCAGTCCATATATTGGATTATCTTTACTAATGAGATTGATCTCTTTCAAAGGTTGTGTGATGGTCACTTTTTCCTTCTTTGCTTTTGAGACAATTGCAATCTCAACTTTCCTTTTGGGAGGATCAATAATTACTATGTCAAAAGACTTCTCTTTTTCCTTTTCTTGTTTAGCCTCTTCAACTTTATCTTCCTCTACATCTGAACCTAATTCATATGTCATGGAAAGCATTCTGAGTGCATCTTCAATAGATTCATGTGGATCTAAATCTATCCTATGAACCTCCTATTAAGGTAAATCATTCTATGCTATTCTAGAGGATTTAACAACTGATGAACTTGAAGTAAATTCATTTATTTTCTTCTCTTCAATCCTATGTTCTGATTGTACATCTATTGGTGGAAGCCTAGAAGAACCAACATCCACTAGATGGTATTGCCTTGGAGCTAACTTCCATCTATCTTCCATATTTTGGTCTCTTTACAATCTATATTTAGGCTTTATGTTATGCTATTATAGCCTTGTATCAAATTCATAGTAAGTGGTTTAATTAGTGGTTCATACTCATAGGGTACTACTAGGATACCCTTGCTCCTCAAATGTTCCTTTACTCTACCATAAGGATCCCACTATCTATGATCATCAATCTATAAATTAAAAGAGAGCCCATGTTTTGAAGTAGCTTCAATATGATGCCATTACCTAAAGATAGTTCTGCTAATTATCATGGGGGAACCATGAATAAGTACCTTCCTCTTGGTTTTACAAATCCCATCTATACCATTGAATAATTGATATGCCACTTATTGTTCTACCAGCCTATCTGGCACATGTACTAGCAATTTGAGGGGGGCACTTTGGGTTCCCTATATCCTAATGATAGTAAAATCAGGATATAACCATATGTCTCTCATTTCATTAATGTATTTCTTAATTAAATGACTTATTATCATCATGGGAATACCATCAATAGATTGACTCAAGTTAGGGTAAACATATTCATAAATAAATTGGATACGGTCCCTATAATTATAAATATGCAATTTTGAATAATACTGAAACACAGTTTGAGTACCATTAGGAGACCATTCTCTCTAGTTAGGGATTTTGGTGGTAGCACATAGGGAATATAAAAGATATGACATCATTTATAATTCATTTATCTTCTTTTTCTTCATCCCATAAATCTACCTACTTAGGAAAATGCTAATGATTTCACCTAAAGGGGCAAATATCATTTCCTTAATGATGAAATAGATAACAAGCACACATATTGGTTCAACATGTGTTTTATGTACAAATCTATATAGTGTATTTAACATGGTCATGACCATTCTAACCCTAGGTCTAAATTGACTCATAGGGACTTTCTTTTTAGGATAAAAAATGACCTTATTACTAAATTCTAACCATTTTCTAAGATGTTTATCATGGCATGTTTCTAGGCCCATATATTAATGGAAGCTAGGTCTATTTGGGGCCTAGGTAATTTATAGTAATTCTCAAAAAGAAATAAGGGATATATATGCAATTTTACTTAGACTGGGTTTATGAATTGACATACCCTTATCAATTTTAGTATCTTTAAAAATAGGACTCAGGACATCAATACAGTGTAGTACCTCTGGTTTATCAACAGTGTAACTAAGTCTAGTCATCTGAATTTCCAATATGTCATCATAGAGTCTCTTTACTGGAAGCAACTTCTCTTCTTATTTGGTAAAATTCCCTTTGTTTTCAATTATTTAGAACAAACTCAAACAATTATTATCCCTATTATTTAATGAGGATGTTACAAACTTTGTGTATTTGAAAACTTGACCTTCTGCACTTGATGATAGGTATAATTCAATTGCTCTCTTCAAAGTAGCTCTGTATGTTACCATTGCTATAAATATAATCAAATTATCCACTTGGGAATGATAATTCAATTCTTATATCTATCTGATTGAACTCTTTGAACAATTTAGACCACCAAAATCGCTCTTTTATCTGAAAATAATGATTCTAGGAACAATTTAGGGCTTGTTGTATGTTCTAGGGATTGAAGGTTTAAAAAATCTTTAATGGCTGTAATAAAGTTTAATACATGTGATTTGGTGACTTATATCATATTTGGATCTTGTATTTATACCTTCAGATGCTTGAGTCCACAAAATATTTAGATTTGACATGTTTACCTATGTGGCATACCCTCACAACATTGTTCATTTAATTTCAAAACATGATCATTATCACCTTAGACATGTGTCATCATATTGTGCTTCCTAGAAATTGATTGAACTCACTCCGTTGATCTCTTTAGGAGTCTCATGGATTTAAATTTTAATGTGGTTATTGATCTTTGATTTAGACCCCCAAGATTGTACCACTTGACAACTCTACATTTGATCTATGTACCTTGCTATCGGTCTCCATTTGGTTAACACTCTTGTGCCATGTGGTAACATTGTATGTATTCTGAGTTCTTTGAATCCTTGACTTGCTTCGAATCATTAATCTCTACTTCCAGGATTAAATACCCACCATTTATATTTGATATACATGATTTAATTCATGATATCAATCTGTGGAGCATATGATCAAATGTAGGCCATTGATCTATATCTACTTCACCATGAGTGTGACACTTGTCACCGTTACTTTCAATCTTCAAATCCTTTGAAATTTTGACTTTGAGATCACTATCTATCTTCATTTCATGATCAAACATGCACCATGGGTTTTTGATCTTGAATTTTTGACTTATTAACATGGGAGATCATCTGCATGCCATCGATCTTGGATCCAATCTTCTGATATTTTATCACTTGGTAGTTGCAAGTTCGATTCATAATTGTGAACCATAAAATAAAATAAATAAGTGCTCGAGATATAGAAAAAGTTAGGACAAATTTTATACTAAGTTTTTAATGAACTAATAAATTCAATTAAAACTTATGTTAAAATTAAGCTAAGATTAAAATGTAATAAAATGACCCATGGAAAATATGAATCTATTTTACTAAAAACTTAGGCTAGAGTAATTTAGACTAATGTTTTAAACATTGTTTAAACTTAGTTTCAATTAATCAATTATGACCAAAGCTTAACATAATGTTTCAAATGTGACCATATTAATTAACTAAGGGTTAAATTAAAATTGAAGTTTAAACCCATGAACACATGTTCATTCTAATGGAGATACATTGACCTTGCAAGATGGAAACATATAAGCCAAATGTTAGCAACATCAAATAAAATCAAGTAAATTTTAAGTACTAACATGCCAATGTAAGTTAGATCAAAACATGATATTTAATAATGCATTTTGATCAAGTTGGATGCTTAATTCATAGCACAATTTGTAAAATTGAATGAGGGTCCTCATTTTTTAGAAATGTTGGTATGTTTACCTCAACAAATGGTAACTTCTAGGGGAACATTGAAATTTTTTAGAATTTAGATATGTTAGGGTGTGGAGCTAAAAGCTTCAACTGTTTGTAGACACAAAGAAGAGGATGCTGAAGAACCAGAAGAACCGGCGTCGGCAGTATAACCGACGTCAGTCACAGACAGTACAGAAGGAAACCGGTGACGACAGGGAGTCAGCCAACGTCGGCAGCACCAGGTAAGCAGGGACCGACGTCGGTCGCCTATGCATTCCAGAACTGCTGTCGACGAATAATCAGTTAAGTGAAGTGAGTGTTTGCATGTCAAATGACTAATTATAGTCACGAGCTGCGTGTCTAATTATTGTAGTTAGATTTCTATTTTTGTAACCATGGGATTCTATTTAAAGACCCATGAGGCATGTATTGTAATTATCAAGAAGGCAAGTAAAAGCATTGAAGCAAGCAAGGTCAAGGAGATCTACAGGTGTAAGGTCAAGGAGATCAGCTGAAGCATTCAAGGAGGGATAATAACTCAGGCTATAGAGTTGTTGTGTTGAGCAAGAGAGAGAGGGAAGAAGGTCTTGAGTTGTGGCAAGCCTTTGAGGTGGAGGAAGAAGTGGCATCTTCCTTATTGTATTTTCTTCTAGTAATATCTAATACAAGAGTGTGTATTGTCTCTCAAATTCTTTGTTGTCTCAAGTTTCTAGTTACTTTATCATTCTGGTATAATTTCATGTTTAATTGCTTATAAGTAAGTAATCAATTGTGCTTCTGTTGGATAAGGCGTCACCTAACAAGATACTCTTGGTTTAAAACAATAACCAAACTAATCATTCCAAATGATAAAGTACCATTATTAAGATCAATTCATAATTAAAACAAGTCTTTGAAATGCAATATTAGGTTCAAACAACAAAACTCAGTCATGTTATGTGTGTGATTTTCATTCACTTATTTCCATGCGATTTAGAGAATAACTGCCAAATTTCATGACTTTAAATTTTAGCATATTTAGCTATTCATTATGAATCATGATTTATGAAAGGGGAATGTTTGGGCATTTCTTTGATAACAACCAAGTGTCCACAGCCTCGACATAAATACCTTTGTTTTTACTCTAATACTTGCTCCACTGCCAACCAAGCATCCATAGGAGGTTCCTAGACTCACCTATGCTCATAATTTTTTTCAATTTTTAATAAGGTTTTTATTTTTGTATTTTTCAAATGTATTTAGCTTTCTAACAAAGGTTGGGAACTAGAATTAGCCAGGTTTTTAGTATTTTTGTCAAATGTTTGATTTTTAGACAATCATCCTTGGTTATAGACTTTATCCTAGGTAATAATGTTCTTTAAGTGGTAACATGACTTTATTATAATAATTCAAACTTTCACTCAAACATATGCAATTATTATTTAAATCAAACTTATATCAAAATAAGGTTTAAGATTTTAAAGGAACAATTAACCTATGTATTAATTCTCATCAATTTCTCAAAATCATAACATTAAGTTCAAAATTTCCAAAATCCATGATTAGCCAATGTTTAAGAATCATATCTACATTGTAGGTTTATGAAGTTCTTTTGATTAGTTAGATGGATTTAGAGCTTGAAGACATGTTTTGTAAAAGACTTATTGGAAACCACAGAAAAAAAACAAAGAAAACAAACACACAACAATAAAAAAAAAAATTCAATAACACTATTTACAAACAAGGGATAGAAATGAAACTAATCTAAACCTACCTACACTAGCCCTAAGTAATTTTAAATATTATTCCATAAATAAATCATCAGATATTACCTAATAATGGAAAATTAAAGCATAGTAATTGTGACACAACAAGACTAAAATAATAATATTTCCTCCAAGATCAAATGGAAAGATATTTAGTCTACCATATAAATTTGAAACATGATTGCTTCCCTTTGATGGCATATTTTTGAAAATAGGAGCACTTGTATATTTATCTCTTATGGATGATGCAACTTGGCTTCCTATCTCCATTTTTAGGTACATGGATTGAATATATAGATCCAAGATCTAATAATATTATTTCAAAATTATTATTTCTTACATCAATAATCATAACTCTACTTCATTCATACACCGATCATGACTTATCTCATTCTCATTTAATGATTTTATTGGCAACTTAGCTAGTATGTTTGGATTGATGTCTTCATTAGGCTCCACTTGAGGGAGTGCTCTGCCAAAGTCTTTAGCTTCTTGATAGGTATCCAAAATTAGCTATAATACAACATTAGTTTCTTCTTGATGAATAGTTTCAATGATACTTTTTATAAAAAATTCCTCAATCTCCATATAAGGTGGAGATAGACTATCAATCTTAGCATAAAAACTCTCGATGTCATTCCAAATGGCCCCTTCATCATGATCAAATAAAAAGTCATGAAATTAATTTTCAATTTTACCATTTGAAACATGTTGATCACATATTTCTAATCTTTTGATGAAATCATAAGAAAGTTCTTGATCTTATGGACTGCTTCATCTTCATCTTCTATAGAGAATGGCATCTCATCTTTCCAATCCAACTCCAATTCATCTTGATTTGGGATCTCTATAATAACATTGTCTTCTTGAAGTTTTTCAATTTTATTCAAAAAAATCATGGTATAAATACTACCAATGATCATCTTCTTTAGGAATATTCTCCTTTTTAGTAAGGAATCTATATGAGTTATCCTCATAGCTACCTTCTAAATAAAGATCATATGTACTTGATCTATATCAACTATTGAAAATTATTGATAAATCTCTTGTACGTCATCTTCTTTGCTTTCAAGTGTCCCAATGATGATGTTATGTTGATCTTCAATTGAAACTCCTTTGACATCTTTAGGTACTTCACTCATCTCAGGTGTAACTTCTTCAATTGCTTCAAAAAGGATAGGCTCTTTCTCATGATTGGCATATTATATCTTTCCTCTCTATGAAATATTTATTGAATAGCTTCCCATGAAGAAATGAATTTGGACCTTTGAGAAGAAAGGATTGGAGGTTAAATGATCTCTGATTTCGCCAATAAATAAGCCTTCTTCAAATACTATTGAAAAGAATGATCTCCTCTGGAGTATCTGTAGGTTCATTCTCATCTCGAAATGGAAAATCAAAGGTTTCCACCAAAAGAGTTTTTTCAAAAAATTTAGATGTCTCTAAAAATATAGATGACCCTGAAGCATTATCTTTTTTAGGCACAACTTTAAATGTATTGACTTCACATTGATATGCTTTAAAAGTATTAAAAAATTCTACACAATCTAACTCTCCATGTTTTGTAGTGTTATGAACCTTGCAATAATTAGCTAAAGCTACATCTCAAATGTTCACTTAAGGTAGATTCTTAGTTGCATATGACTCATTATTATTATTATTGTTTCTGTTTTGAAACTAATTTGTAAGTCTGTTAAAATTTTGATCAGAATAGTTTATATTGGAATTATCCCCAATGTGACCTTGTTTTTGTAATTGAAGAAAATCAGTGCTCAATTTTTGATCCTTTTTCAATATGGAGTCATTTTCATTATTAGGTGCCTCTAAATTATGAACTTGAATACTACTACTAGTTATTGGCACCATAGCTCTCTGATCTTGTAAATGACATCTTTTTTTAGGGTTATTTAACAATCCTAGGTTTTGACTAGGATGAGCATGACTCAAAGGCAACTGGTTTAAAACTAGAGTTTAATTAAAAGTAGGCATGTTTTGATTAACATTTGGGATGACATTCTATACAAGTAAATTATTATTGATACTAGGAATAACATATGCTAATTGACCTTGGGGTTGTATTTGATCACTAATTTTCATAGCTTCAACATAAGCCAAGGCTAATGTATTTATGACTCCAATAGATCTTTTTAGAAATATAAAAGTCATTGGATCTAAAAAATATTTATAAATCTCCAAATATAAAAATTAATCAAGCCAATAGGGATCTATACTTCAGCTAAACATATTTTGAAATCTAGCATTGAAAGGTCTAATGGTTTCATTTGAATCTCTCTTCACTGTAGTGAATTGTTGATATAGAATATAGGGACTGATGACCTTCCTAAACTGATTAATGAAATAAATATTAAAATCATTCTATCCAATGATGTAATTTTAAAGAAGGTTGAGAAACCAATAATATGCTTCATCTCTTAAGGTAAAAGGAAACAACCTGTAAGCAACATCTTCATGAACAACATTTAACAATCTTAAAGTAACCTTAAAAGACTTGATGTGTTATTCAATAGTAACAACACTTGTAAGGATAAATAAAGGTAAATATTTCTAATTATTTATTAGTAATTCATGTACTTGACTAGGCACATTGATAGAATATCTAGCTAACTGAGACATACTTTGATGAGGATTGAATGTAATAACAAAAATATGTGAAGTAGGTTGATATTTATAAACTCAACACTTACCTTTATTCGATCTTATTTTCCTATGAAATTATAAGGAAAGAAGAGGTAGCCTTATCTCAAACCTTGACCTAGTTATGTAGTCATATAAAATATGAAACTTGGTAACTTGAGTGTGGCTAATGACACCCAATCCATAGGTCTATCTTGCTTGCTCTCATGACCCTCATAGGCATATTTTCATTGATTCCCAATCATCTCTATCCTCCTAGACTGAACCCTTACAAACCCAAATTGCATTTTCCATTCTTAATCCATTCCCCTAGGTCCCATCAACCATGGATAATAGTGCCAAAATTTAGACTACAACATTGAAACCTAGGGTATCCTATTTTTGGCACTATAATCTAAGTGCATTTTGGCCTCTAACGGTCATATTCTTCTGAATCCTTATCCTAATTCATGTCAGTCTAATGTGAATTAATTTAACCCATGATCATTAAATCCCCTATAAAAGGCCATTCAAAGTTGCTTTAGAGGGGTTGACACTCATTTACAAGAAAGAAGTAAGAATACAAGCAAGACTATTCAAGCACTTTTCCCTATTCTCTGCATACAACCATTTAATAGTTTTTCAATCTTATTCAAACCTTTACACCAATCCCTAATCATTCTAAGTACACCTATTTTTATATTTAATTTCATTTGCATCACACTATTGCACTAATAACTTCAATGGGAGAACTACATATAACTTGATCCCTCCTCAGAGTATTGGTATGTAGGCAACATTCCCACACATAAGGTGTGAAGTGCATCTAATGTATCCTTTACACACTAACCCCTTCTCTCATTTCTACAAGTTTTACATTCATGTTCAAGTACAAAGAGGACCTAGGATATTGAAGACTAAATTAGGTATACAATAAGCTCCATGGACTTTTAGGCTTTGATATTTCATAGATAGGGTCATATAGACCTGATGTACAAAATTTAGAAAGCTTATATCACCAAGACAAAAATGCTAAGATAAGACTATAGCACCAGAACTCAAGGTGTCCCACTTTCGGTGCTCCTATCCAATTAAGAAATGAACTCCATATTCATATTTTTGATAGTCTCCCAAGCCTATACATAGATTTATAGATCCTATCTCAGTCAGAATAACACAAAATCAGATAAGTTTAATTTCCTTTTTCTCACTACTATTTTTAGAAAAGCCCTAATTATAGTCAAATTTTAGAAATCAACAGTCTAATTATTTCACATTATTTACTAATTTTATCTACTCAAACCCATTTATTATTTAGGAATTAAAAATCTAATTTCCCCAAAAATAATAAATCATTTGGTAAACCTAACATACTTCGAATTTTGTATAAAAACCCTAGAAACCCTACAATAAGTTCCTAGCTAATTTTTCCCATTAATTTTTGAATTTTTTTCTTGAATATTAAAATAAAAAATTCCTCTCAAATTTTAACATTTTGTAGCAAATTTTAAAATATTTCAAACCCTAGTTGCATCAACTATCTCCCAGAAATTTTCTAATCATTTTTTGAATTTTTGATTGCATATTAAAATCAACAAATCACTTTGAATTTCAAAAATTCATAGTAATTTCAAAAAAAATATTTTTCTCAAAACCCTAGTTGCATCTACTAGGTCCCATTAAATCAAGCACTTTCCCAATAATTTCTAAATTTTATCTTTCATACTTAGCTCAAAAATTAAATTTTAATTTAAAAAATTCATAGTATTTTATAAAAACATTTTGAAAAATCCTTAGTTGCATGTACTAGCTCCTATTTTGCTTCTTGAGGTATCACTTACACTTATAATCAAATTGCCAAAATGATGCTAATTTATTTACACACTTTTCTTACATTTCTTGCAAATAATAAGGAAACCATAATGGGCCCTATCATGTACATGAATGATGAAGTCTATCAAATGTTAGTACAAAGTTTCATCCTTTGCATTTCATGCTTAATTTTCATAGTAAGGGATGATATTACAACATTTATTGCAAAAATTAAAAAATATTTCAATATTCCTTTTGCATACTCTCTCTCATATGGAACAATTTTCAATTTTATCATTCTAAACATATTAGAAATATTATGTTACAAGTCAAAGATCTTTATGCATTTAGGCACAAAATCATGTTCTCTATCCTTTACTTTCTATTTGTCATATGGAAAAGTCTCCAAATTTATCATAGTAAACACACAAAATGTTATGTTGCATATCAAAATTTTGTATGCATTCATGCATAATGTCACATTCTCTATCTCTTACTTTCTATCTTGCCTATGGATTATTCTTTATAAGTATATATTTTCACAAATAATCACTCAAATTACATGAATTTCACTCTACATTCATGATTTTTACCTCAATGCATATAGCTCATTAGCTATTTTTGAGTATCTCCCTATCATTACTAGACACCAAAAAAAACTAGCGGTTATATCCATTCCTCCTTCCTTCAAACTTGGTACATATAGCTCTTATCTCACACCTACTACCAACTTTATGCCTATAATAGATCATGTGATCCATGCTATCACCTAAATTTATGAAGATAGGCAGGTTGATTACATCCATGGCTATAGCTTTCTCGCTCAGACTAGCATCCCTTCAGACATAGTTTCCATTCTTGAACTCCTTCAACAATCTAATATTTAAAAAGATGTGTTGTATACAACACTTCATAATACCAGAGTTCCCATTTTATCTAAACCAACTTATGTTGCATCTATCCTCAACATAATGCAACAGATTGAATAACATATTTCCTTTGAGAAAGAGGATTTACCCCCACAACACATCATTTCAAAACACTTCCCTCTATATTTTCAAATATGAATCAATGATGTAGGCGTAAAATGAGTGTTAGTTTATAATGTTTTAGGACACAACATCTATAACATTTTCTCTCTTAAATATCTTAATATACAACCTCATGATCTAGATCATTCTGATATGAACATAAGAGGTTTTGATAACATTCCACAGAAAGTCATGGGTCAAAGAACACTTAATCTCATATTAGGGCCTAAGACACTACTGACTACTTACCAAGTCATGCCAATTGACCTCAACTATAATTTATTACTTGTTCATCCTTGGATTCATGATATGTATGCAGTCCCTTCTACACTCTATGCCTGTCTCAAATTTAGTCAAAAAGGCTACATATACACATGCCCAATCGATAAATAACCTTTTAAATACTATCAATTTGATAACATTCCATAAAATTATATTCCACACTTTAATCCTGACTATTTACCTATGCAACCCATTATTCACAATGCACCCTTGAACCATGTTATCAACAAAATCTAAATTCTATAATAACACTGATACCAAAGCACCAATTTACCTCATCTTTTACACTTAA
>JARHVA010004889.1:405000-520000 GCA_037957365.1 Torreya grandis
CAATGTGTATTTGATATCTCTTTCTGTCTTAGCTACTACATGAAGTTTTACACCCTAGAATGGTTCTATGATGTTTATAACTTTATAAAAAAGTATATTACACCAGGCACTTTCTCCTAAAATGACAAGTGTAAGTTAAAAAAATAAGTAATATGTTATGTAATCAATGGTGGGACCTTTTTAAATGATCTTTTGATGGACACTTACTACAATGTTTAACCTCAATAGAAGCCAAAATTTCTCTAGCTCAAATACACGACAGTGAATGTGGTGGGAACTTTAATAGAAAATCCATGTCACATAAACTACTTAAAAAAGGGTACTATTGGCCTACCATGGAAGATGAATGTTTAAAATATGTGAAGCTATGTGATAAATTTCAATGACATAGTAATATACAACATGCACCATCACAACAATTACAACCTATCATCTCTCAATGGTTTTTCATGTTATGGGGATTTGATCTCATTGGAAAAATTAACCCTAAATCCACTAATGGACATAAGTTTATAATCATAGCTACAAAATACTTTACTAAATGGGTGGAACTAGTTAGACTTCAATAAACCATAGGTGAAGAAATTTATAGTTTTATCATGACTCATATTATATCTCACTTCAACCTATTGATAAATATCATTTCTAATAATGGAACATCATTCAAGAACAAAACTATAAATTTTATTTTTACCAAATACAAAATTAAGCACAAATAATCCAATCCATATTACCCATAAGAAAATGGTCAAGCAAAAGCTACTAATAAAACTATCAATAACATTTGGAGATGATTGGCATAATCAACTAATTTTAGCATTATGGGCCTATTACACAAGTATCCATAAACCCATAGGAGCTACTCCTTATTCACTCATTTATGGCATAAAAGTAGTTTTACCATTGGAATCTTAAATCCCATCTCTTCGTGTCTCCCTTTAAGGTATCCTCACTAATGACCAATATCATTAAAAACATCTACACCAACTTGAATAGTTAGACCATACACACATTCAAGCTTCTGAACACCTCAAAATATACCAACAATGTATACAATGATCTTACAACAAATGAGTTCACACCAAAAAAATTGAAGTTAATGATCTTGTTCTCAAAGAAAACCTTCACAATGTCAATGCCAAAGAATAAATCAAAGGAAAATTCAAACCAAATTGGCTAGGTCCATATATTATTACCAAAAATCTCAGCCCTAAAGTGTATCATCTAACCTCACTTGAAGGAAAGAAAATCAAAAACCCAATAAATATTATGCATCTATGCAGATTTCACGTCTAGCATGCCATTTTACATATTTTAGTCTACATAATTTATATTCAAAACTTAATTTCACATAGTTCAAAATTTCAAAAATACAAAAACAATATAAAATTTCAAAATCCAAAAACATTCAAATAATTCCAAAGCATAAAAAACATTTTGATTGTATGCATCATCCATGTTTTACATTACTAATACTATGCTAGGACTTACATTTGTTATTTCATGCTATTATATGTTGATTTATCTACATTACCATGATTCACTTGATCTTCTTTGAGTGTGTGTAGTGATGTCCAAATCCTTGATTGCTTCCCTATACCCATTGAGGGGGCATCCTACATCTACATTCAAGACACACATCAATATACATACCCATTGGGGGCATCTTCTACATGATTACACCATCCAGGTTATGTCATTCTTACACTACACACTCCAAGTTATCATGCTAATGTACATTACTTACTAGTTTACATAGATTACCATATCAACACTCACTAGTATCTTGCACTTGTGTATTTCCTAGCATATACCTAGCCTTATACTAACATGTCTTGCATACTTTAACCTCTTTATTCGATTAGTTATATGTGATTCTATCTTTCTAGTTTTTACATGTTTTCTCTTCTTACTTAGTGTAGCTTGTTGGATTACATTTTTAGTTCCTGCTTGCCTTCTATGTGTTTTAGGACATTTTCCAATGTCCTCTTCTATTCATGTGTGTGACTTAGGACATTTTCCAATGCCCTTTTCCTATATTCCTCTATATGATTATGGCTTCCACACCAACTTGCTTATTTCAATTGTATGTATATGTGGTATTTGAACATGCCTTGTATGCTTTCTTTCGAGTTTGAGTGACATGTGGCCATGTCCCTTGATTATTTGGCCCTTGGCCACTCTTGTATGTTTTTTGATTCTATCTTTGTATGCTTATTTATAGATTACTTTTCTTATTTTTAATACCATGATACATATCATGCATTTCCTTGCTTTCTTGGATGCCATGATGGACATCATGCTCCATCCCTCCTTGCTAACAACTAAAAACTAACACTTTCAATTCTAGTTTAGTACTTTGAACTTTATATTACATTGTTATATCTATCTAGGCATATCCCTATTGATCTAAAAATATCTCAAATCTAATGATGCTATATATTGATATATCTTGTTGATTATCATTGCTATATCATGTATATTTCCAGCTTAACACACTTGTAGGGCTCTTTTTTTTGAGGGTAGTCATTGCAACATCATGATTCATACCCTCAAAAGAGGGGAAAAAATAAGGTTTTTGTAATAGAGATCAGAGATCCTAATAGTTGAAAAAGTAATTTTTAGATCACTTAGAATAAAATCTAGACATCAGACTAGACATAACAGACCAGATAGACAACAGAGAATTTAGAATAGTTAACAAATTTAGCCTTGGATAATAGCACCAAAGTTGGAATATAGTGTTGGATAGTAGTGTGTCCTCTTTTTGGCACTCCTATCTAGATAGTAGAAAAAATGGTTTATCCAGAAATAGACAAAAAAGTGAGTTCAATCATAAGTTTATCAGCTCAATACAGTATATATTTAGTATGTTTCACTATAGTTTTTTATCAAAAAATATTGATATATGGGGAATCATGCATGACATGATAGATCTCAATTCTAGTATCAAATTAGGTAGTTGATATAAATTTTAGATCAAAATCCATGTTCCAAACACCAATGATTGGGGGAAATGTGTGTGGCACAATTGATCCTACCCTTTTGTTGAGTTCAATTTATTTTCCAAGAATTTCTCAGTAGTTGTGTGCCTTCCTCCATCTATAGGTGGTTGGCATCCTTTTTTAGTTTTGGTTTTAAAACAAGCTTAACTTCCCAAGTACCCAAGTTCCTGAGTTGGCTTCCACATAAGCCTATTGCACTAGTTTCAGAGTGGCTTTTATACAAGCCTAATCTTCATCTTTCGAAATGGCCAAGAGTGGCCTAGTTTCTAGTATACATTCGACTATCCATGCTAACATTTTTAGATCATAGTACATTCATGAGATTAAATATCCATCTCATATGACATATGTTCCATATCGGTATTATTTTATAGCTTCACTTCATGGGGTAATGATGGAGCCTAAGGACTAGCTATCCTTTATATTCTTGAGCCACCTATTTAGAGGGATTAGACACACAATCCAAACATTGATTGACACACTCATGATTCGTTAGCTTCACTTAGTAGGTGAAGATGGAGCCAAAAGACATTCCTTTGCATTCTTGAGCCACTTCTAGAGAATTGAGCACTCAACTCCATTTGCAATATTACTTTTGGTATAACACACACCCAACACAATCCATCATCATAATAGGTTTTGTATTGGTTTACATACCCAATGAGGTATATACATTCCTTTCTCTTCCTCTCTCTCTTTCCTAACTTTTGTATGTTCTTATTTTAGATATAGTGTATCTAGTAAGGACTGATCTACTCTATGTTTTTTTTATTGCAGATTCACACTTCACACTATGCTCTCTTTAAGCATATCCAACATCACACAACTTCATAAGCTTCACTTTTACAATTTAGTTTAGGTACACTTTCTATTTCTGCTTTATCCTAGATTTTACTTTGATGCATCACTAGAATAAAGGTGGGGGGAAATGTAGTCATATAAAATGCAAAATTTGGTAACTTGAGTGTGGCTATTGACCCCCAATCCATAGGTCCATCTTGTTTTCTCTTATGACCCTTATAGGCATGTTTTCATTGATTCCCAGTCATCCATAACCTCCTAAACTAAATCCTTATACACCCAGATTGATCTTTCTATGCTTAATTCATCCCCCCAAGTCCCATTAGCCATGGAAAATAGTTCCCAAACTTGTACTATAATGCTAAAGCCCAAGGTGTCAAGTGTATTTTGGCCTCTAATAGTGATATTATTTTAAATCCTTATCTTAATTCATGCCAGCCTAACATGAATTCATTTAACCCATGATCATTAAATTCCTTATAAAATTCCATTAGAAGTCCATTTAGAGGGGTTGGCACTCATTTACAAGAAAGAAGCAAGAATAAAAGCAAGACTATTCAAGCATGTTTCCCTATTCTCTGCATACAACCATCCAATAGTATTTCAAGGTTATTCAAACCTTTACACTAGTCCTTAGTGATTCCAAGTACACCCAATTTTGCATTTACTTATATTTTCATCACACTATTGCACCAAGTACTTCAATAAGAGAACTACATATAGCTTGATCCATCTTTAAAGTATTAGTATGTAGGTAGCATGCCCACACACAAAGTATGAAGTGCATCTAGCTTATCCTTTACACACTAACCCCTTCTCTCTTTTCTCAAAATTTTACATAGACTAAATTAGTGACACAATGAGTTCCATTAAATTTCAAGCTTTGATATTTCATAAATAGGGTCACACAAACCTGATGCATAAAACCCAAAAAGCTTATATCATCAGGATAATACAACTGAGATAGGACTATAACACTAGAAACCAAGGTGTCCCACTTTCAGTGCTCCTATCCAATCAATAAATGAACTCTAGATTCCTATTTATGATAGTCTCCCAAGCCTGCACACACATTTCTAGATCTTGTCTTAGTCAAAACAATACATAATTAGATAAGTTTAATTTTCTTTCTCTCACTACTATTTGTATAAAATACCTAATTATAGTCAAATATCATAAATCAGAAGCCTAATTACTACACATTATTTACTAATTTTATCTACTCAGACTTGTTTGTTATTTAGGAATTAAACATCTAATTTCCCCAAAAATAATAGATCAAGTTCTTATAAATGGCAGTTCCAGCTTTTAAAATTCAAAACCTATTTAAAACATGATGTAAAAACTTCATCTTTGAAAAGAATAGTTGAATTCTTATAAATAAGTAGATTTACACATTTAGATTTCTGAATTCAAACAATCTTTGCACAAATTCATACAAATCTTTCAAAGAATGACTATCTTTAATTGTATTATCTTAACAATACCTCCAAACCCATGAATATCAATGATTTTTGCATGAAATTACTGTAACTAACTTCAAACACATTACATTCACAAAATTTAAGCAACCTTTGCAATAATTTCACATAATCTTTAAAGAATAACTATCTTTAGTTAAATAAGCCTAAACACTACTCTAAAACCATGAATATCAGTGATCTTTACACAATTAAGCCATTAAAAACATAAATCTACAAAGGATCAACTAATATTTGAACAAAATTCATTAAAATTAACTCAAGATACTTCAGATTTATACATCTTTAGCTCAATGCTCTCCTTCTACTACTAATGAAATGGCCTATTGATGCATGTAAATGTATCACTAGGTTTTCATAGTGTTTAAAACACTTCTAATTTCAATATTAAAATAATAATTTGCATGAGTTACTAGTTGTGATCTTCCTAAGATATGTGGTGGAGTGGCAACCAAGATATTTGACTATTTCACGAAAATGATTATGTAAATGGTTATTAGGAGCAACCTTTGTCTTGAAGCCTTTTGTGAAAGATGAAAGTTATCTTAAATAAGTCTAATGAATAATGATCAAAACCTAAAGTCTAAACCCTAATATAGCATAAATATTTATAATGAAAAATTAAGCTACAATGATTTGATAAAAAAAATGAGAAAATAGGTAGGGTAAGGAAAAAAAGAAGGATGTTTTTGTTCTAAGTTTAGACATCACAACAAAGCTTAAATTTCATCAAAGACATGAAATTCAAATGAGTATATTACATGAAATTACCAAAAGTATAAATCCTATCATATAACAAGCAAATTTATAAGAATATTTGAAACATGCAAATTAGAAATTCACTTTAAAGATTTACTCAAACAAAAATATTGCATTAGCACATCTTCAAGAAGAGTAATGAAATTGAAATGAATCTAAATTTTTTTAGTCAACCTAGCACAATCACAAATTAACAACTTTGCATTAACATATGCACATCTAAAATTCATAAAAGTAATTCAAATCTAAACATCAAACAAGAAACTTAAGGAAGTAACCATGATAACAAACAAACAAAAAAATATGAGACAATTTTTGCAAAATTATCTTGCTTGCATTACTTGCTCCAAAATTTTAATTTTTTTTTTCTCTAAAAACTTCCTCCACTTTTAAAATGATAATTCCCTCTTTTATAGGTTGAAATAATAGCCTATGAGATTTATCGGTTAGTCACCATCAAATGAAAATTAGACGAGTGTCAAGGATAAGTGTTAAGGACAAGTGTCAAGGACAACTATCCTTTTACAAACATTCTAAAACTAGCGACCCTTTTCACATATGACTAACCTATAATCCATGTGCATTACACATTTCACATGCTTTTAAAAAATACACTATTCTTTATAAATGATTTAGAGGTTTTGACACAAAAGAATATACTAATTTAACCTATTTGAGCTTGAGGTTCCCCTACTGCTATAACCTTTTGCTTTTATTTTTAACCTCTTGGATGAACTATGTAGCTCTGTGTTGGATCTCTTCATTAGTTATCAATCCATTAGGACTAAGGATGGTTGGATCCTTGATCAAACCTCATAGTATCTGAACCATTCTACTTTCTAATTATTTGAAGTCTTTTGAGAGATATTCTATGCCTTTTGACCACTTATTCATATCCTTGATATTCTCCATCAAGACTATCATATCCATATTCAAATGTGATAGGTTGACTATTTTGAGCTCAAGAATCTAGCCTTCCATCAATATCTTGATCATTTCCTTTACCTTCTTATCTGAACCTTGCCATTGATTGACATTGTTCAAAGCCTTGGCATGTTACTTACCTACCATGTCTAATTTGGACCTTATTGTTTTCAAAGAACTAAACGTTTCATATATAGTTACTTAAAAATCATTAACAATATCTATTGGGACTGATAAAATGGATTACTCTTCTAGATTCTTCTTTTCTTGTTTCAATCCTTTGATTACAACTTGTAATCTCTCTGCTTGAGATTATGCTAACTCTAAAACATATTCTTAAAATATAGGGTCTTCCCATCATCTATGTTCTTTCTTCTGGTTAAATGAATTAAAGGTTCCACCTTTTGATTTAGAATCTCTTGGTCTCCTTCAATGACAATTATCTTTATAACCCTTTGTAGGCTTATGGTAATCAGATCATATCTGACCATAACTAAAGTTTGGCCCATGTGCTTACTTGTATTTTTTACTTTTATGTCAGGTGATTGAATTGGATTAGCTAATCTCTTTGCTTCTTCATCCTGCATTGCTAGGATCCAGGGCTTCAACTCTTATTTCATAGGAATGTATGTAGTTTTTATTATGGCCCATGAATGATAAGTAGTAGAAATCTTTTCCAACCTTAGTTCATATATGAACCATTCAGGTGTAACTGGTCTATATATTAGATTATCTTCACTAAAGAGATTGATCTCTTTCAAAGGTGGTGTGATGGTCACTTTTGCCTTCTTTGATTTTGGGGTAATTATAGTCTCAACTTTCCTTTTAGGAGGATGAATAATCACTATGTCCAAAGAATTCTCTTTTCCCTTTTATTTCTTAGCCTCTTCAACTTTATTTTCCTCTATATATAAACCTGATTTATATGTCATGGAAAGCATTTTGAGTGTATCTTCAACATATTCATGGGGATATAAAACTATCATATGAAACTCCTATTGAGGCAAATCTTTCTCTACTATATTAGAGGAATCATGAGTTGATAAACTTGAAGTAAATTCACTTGGTTTTTTCTCTTCAATCGTATGTTTTGATGGTACATTTACTAGTGGAAGCCTAGAATATCTAACATCCACTAGATGATATTGCCTTGGACCTAACTGCCATTTGTCTTCCATCTTTTGGTCTCTTTGTAATATAGATTTAGGATTTATGTTATGTTCTTTTATCCTTCTAACAACTTCATAGTAAGTGGCTGCCTTGTTGTAGACAAATTCAAAGGCACTAGGTTCATGCTTATAGGGTACTACCAAGATACCTTACTCCTCAAATGTTCCTTTACTCTACCATAAGGATCCCACTGTCTATGATCATCAATTAATAAATTGAAAGAGAGCCTATGTTTTAAAGTAGCTTCAATATGATCCCATTGTCTGAAGATAGTTACACCAATTATCATAGGAAAACCATGAAGAAGTCCCTTCCTCTTGGTTTTAAAAATTCCATCTATACCATTGAATAATTGATATTCCACTTCTTATTCTGCCAGCCTATCTGGCACATGTACTGGTAATTTGAGAGAGAAGCTTTGGATTCCCTCTATCTTAATGACAGTACAATCAGGATATAACCATATGTATCCCATTGAATCAATGGATTTATTTATTAAAGGAATTATTTCATCATGGGAATACCATCAATATATTGAATCAAGGTATGGTAAACAAAATAACAAATAAACTAGATATGGTCTCTATACTTATAAATATACAATTTTGAATAGTATCAAAACAAAGTTTGAGTACCATTAGGAGACCAATATCTCTAGTTAGGGATCTTGGTGTTAGCACATAGGGCATATAGTAGATATGACATCATGTATAATTCATTTGTTTTCTTTATCTCAATCCCATAAATCTAACTACTTAGGGAAATTCTAATGATTTCACCTAAAGGGGTAACTACCGTTTCCTCAATGATGAAATAGATAATAGGCACCCATATTGGTTCAACAAGTGTTGTATGTGAAAATCCATATATATTATTTAACATGTTCATGACCATTCTAATCCCAAGTCTAAATTGACTCACATGGATCTTCTTTGCAGGATCAATAACGACCTTATTACCAACTTCTAACCATTTTTCTAACACATCTATCATGACATGTTTTTAGGCCCATGTATTAATGAAAGCTAGGTCTATTTGGGGCCCAAGAAATTTATAGTAAGACTTAAAAGCAACAAGGAATATATATGCAATTTTCCTTAGACTGGGTTCATGAATCAACACACCTTTATCAATTTTAGTATCTTTGAAAATAGGACTTAGGACATTGATACAGTGTAGTACCTCTAGTTTAGAACCAATGTAATGGAGTCAAATCATGTGAATTGCCACTATGTCATTATAGAGTCTCTTTACTGGAAGTAACTTTTGTTCTTTGGTCAAAATCCCTTGGTTTTCAATTTTAAAAAAAAACTCAAACAATTATTATCCCCAATGTTTAATGAGGAAGCTATGAACTTTGTATCCTTGAAAACTTGGCCTTCTTCATCTTAAGATAGGTATAATTCAACTGATTTCTTTGAATTAGCTCCATATGTTTCCATTACTATAACTCTAATCAAATTATCCACATGGGAACAAAATTTGAACTCTTTTGGCTATCTAATTGAACTCCTTGAATAATTTTGATCACCAGACTCTCTTTTAGCTCAAAACAATGAATCCAAGAACAATTTAGGGATTTTCATATATTCTATGTATTTTAAAGGTTTAACAGAGCTTTAATGGTGGAAATAGAGTTTGAAACATGTGATTTGGTGACTTAAATTATATTTGAATCTTATATTTATACCTTCACATGCTTGGCTCCATAAAATATTTAGATCTAACGTATTTTTCTATGTGTAATACCTTCACAATACTATTTATTTAATTTCAAAACATGATTATTGTCTCTTTGGACATGTGTCATCATCTCATGATTCCTATAAATTGATTTAAATTGTTATGTCAATCTCTTTAGGAATCTCATGGCTTTGAATTTCAATGTAACTATTGATATTTGATTCAAGCCTCCAAGATTGTACCACTTGGTAACTCCACAATTGATCTATGTACCCTATTGTTAGTCTCCATCTGGTCAACACTCTTGTACCACATGGTAGCATTACATGAAATCTAAGATATTTGATTCCTTGACTCACTTCACATGGTAGCATTACATGAAATCTATGTACCCTATTGTTAGTTTCCATCTGGTCAACACTCTTGATTCCACATGGTAGCATTACATGAAATCTAAGCTCCTTGATTCCTTGACTCACTTCACACCATCAATCTCCACCTTCATGATTAAATACACACCATTTATCTTTGATATACATGATTAAACATGTGCCATCAAACTGATGAGCATATAATCAAATACAAGCCATTAACATTCTATTTATGCATTGAATTTAATGCATAACTTTGATCTATATCTAATTCACTACAAGTGTGACACTTATCACCATTGCTTTCAATCTATGAATCCTTTGACATTTTCACTTCAAGCTCATCAATAATCTTCATTGCATGATTAAATGCACACTATGGATTTTTGATCTTGAATTTTTGAATTATTGACTTGGGAGATCATATGCATGCCATCAATCTTGGATCTGATCTTCTAAGATTTTTATTCTTGGCAACCAAGTATTTGATTCATAATTATGAACCATAAAATCAAATAAATAAGCACTCAGGATATAAAAATATTTAGGATAAATTTTAGACTAAGGTTTTAATGAATTCATAAACTCAATTAAAACTTAGGTTAAAATTAAGCTAAGACTAAAATGTAATAAAATGACTTGTGGAAAATGTGAATCCATTTTAATAAAAACTTAGGCTAAAGTGATTTAGACTAATTTTTTAAAAATTATTTAAACTTAGATTCAATTAATCAATTAGAGCCAAAGTTTAGCATAATGTTTCAAATGTGACCATAATAATTAATTAAGGGTCAAATTAACACTAAAGTTTAAACCCATGAACACTTTTTCATTCTATTGGAGATCCATTAGCCCTAAAAGATGGAAAAATATAAGCGAAATGTTATCAACATCAAGTAAAATCTAGTAAATTTTATGTACTAACATGTCAATGTAAGTTAGATCAAAACATGATATTTAATAATGCATTTTGATGAAGTTGGATGCCTAATTCATAGCACAATTTTCAAAACTGAATGAGGGTCCTCATTTTTTTATAAATGGGGGTATGTTGACCTCAACAAAAGGGAACATTACACATTCATTTTTTATTAATTTAGACATATCTTAGACAATCTAAAAAATTAAAATTTATATCTTGTTTAGATAATTAATCTAAAATAAGGTAAACCATATTGGTGAACTCGATCCTTATATTAAATTGTGAAATACTAGGTTTCCCTCAAGGTTTCACCCTTTTTATTAGGGTTTCCAATTTTTTATCTTAGGGTTTCTAATTTTATTTCTCAGCTATCTTGGCTCCAACCTTATTTATATTTTCATGATCTTATTATATGCCATATAAAAAGGTTAGCTCCTTTATCCCTATAATACAATGTGCTAGGTTAAGAGGGTCAAAATCGAGCCTAATCAAATTCCTTTAATTGAAACTAAAATGAATAAAATAAATAAAATGCACATTCCTTATTCTTATTATTTTGATAAAAATGTTAATAGTTAACATGTATAATTACAAAGCCATAATTTTAATAGTAAAATGCCTCATCTAAAAAATGCCAATGAAGATAATAATGAACACCAAGATGGAATCCATCATTTTGACCTTAATAAGATACATATTAAACAAGTTGAAGCCTTGGATACTTTTAAAAATCAAGTTCATTGGGAACCTCATGACTTGGATCAATTCTCAAAGGTAATCCTAAAGGTTAAAAATAAATAAAAGGCTAATACTATCACATCTAAAGAACAACATGAATACTTCAATGATATCCATAAAAATATTAGAGGTATTAAATCTACAAAAGGTGTTCATACTACTACTACCATTGTTACTATTCCCATATCAACACTTATGATTATACGTGTGATACCCATTAATGATATGGGGGAACACAAAGTTTTCCTTATATTTTAGTGCCTATTACTATACAATCGACTTATGTATCTATTACAGTTTCTACTCATTTGAAATCATCATCTATGCCTATTGCACAAAACCTCATGTAAATAGATGTACACTTAGATAAAGGTGCTTTTATAGTTATTCATTAAACTAATTCTTATTCATTTTTTCATAATTATCATGCCTAATATTACACATAACTAGAAACACACAAAAATAGGCAATTTTTTTGAGAATGTATAATGCACATTTATACATAATTATATTGCCCATTGGCTATCCATATTTATGGAAAAATATGCATAATGCATCCAACACAACTCACATGCCTAAATGACATGGATGGAAATTTGTAAATGGCATCATGGTCATTACAAAATTGTATTAACCCTACTTGCTCTAGCCTATTGACAGGATATCAAACAAGCCTATTAACTCTCTAAGAAAACTTGGTGATCCCCATATCCCTAAGGCCCAAAAATGATGCCTGAATAAAGGGAGGTGAGTTTAGGAATCCATATAAAATGATCCTATATAACTCTTCACAGTGTTAACAAATGTCTTTGAGTGATTTTAGCCAATCACATGGATCAATACACACTTAAGTCTCATTAAAATATTTTTTCAACTTAAGTGAAAATCATGGAAAGTTATTAAATAAAAATTTATAGTTACCATATGACCTATAAAGGGGTCTAAAATATCTCAATTAAGCCCCCCTTGGATAGAAAAACCCATTTACACCATTGGATTTGATTCAATATCAAATGTCAGATTTGGTCAAAGGTATGAAAAATATAGAAATCCCTATATAGGTTAACAAAAGATCCAAATCAGTCATTAAGTTATAAACATAGATATGGAAAAAAGGGAAGAAGTGTTCGAGAATGAATTATCTATAGTAATCCTTCTCCACTTCCTCACCCCATGATCATTTCTATTAATGGTATATTCAATCTTGTATCACATGTATAATTACTTATTTTTTAAAATACTAACTTCATAAAAAGGTGCATGGGCCTAATTTTTAGGTACTAAATTGACAAAAAGTCTCTAGGTGGTCTCGAACTCCCTTGATTGTCAAAACAATGATCTATGAGCTTCAAGATCCTTGTTTAGCCATAAAATGAAATGTTTATGGGTATGCATTTCAATTTAAGATTAGGGTTAAGAATATATAAATAAATGGAATAAGGCTAATAATTAGATCTATGGTAGGTGAATTAAATGTAAACTCAGATATAAACACACACTATGGAAAGTATAACTAGGATAGATATAGAAATGATAAAGAATATAAGTACTTAGATTGATATGGAATAGGATGAAAGCAGGTGGGAAGACATTTTTAGAGCAATTGTTAGATTTTGGATCTAATGTCTCTGGCTATCTAGATAGTTACATCAGCTCTAAATGGTTACATCAATGCTATTATATAAGTCTAAAGATAGTGTCATGCAAAAAAAATCTAGTGAAATAAGATGAAATAACCTCGATGCTTATAGATTTAGATTCACCTTCACTCTAGTGTATTTAGATCTAGGTCAAGGATTATCACTCCTTTTGAAATGGAAAAATCCGTGCTTTCCATCTTCAATGTGATCATGGAGAAAAATGGGTTAGTGGGCACACAGTGTCGAGTTGACCCCAATGACCATATTGTCAAATGATGCTACCTATTTATCTAATACTCTAAACAGGGCCTTAAATGATGTAGTTCTCCCCTATGTGTTGGATTGTGTGTGAATCATGTAAAGAAAGTAAAACAATAACCTATGATGCAAGAGCATCAAGAAAAATTCACTTTTTATTATGTAAGTAGAATAAAATATCCTTGATAAAAACCTAGGAGGACCTAGGTGATCTATAAGAAGTCTTTTAATGCTTATTATGGTTTTTCCATCCAAAATAAAGAATTTAAAAATTTAAATTTCTTATGAAGGCTTGTAAGGATTGAGACAAGTTGGGAAAATATTAAACCATTGAGAATGGAAATAATAGGATTAATTCCATGTTGTAATGTTACTTTCACCTATTGTAAATGTAAATCTCATCTTAAGCCTCATCTAGAAGCTTTGGCTACATTGGAAGAGGCTAAAGAAGGAATGGTTGTTAAGGATAAAGACTAGTTGAGTGATTTGTGAACCAAACCAAAATTAGGAAAGTTTAGATAATTTTTAAATCATATGATCAAAGCCCAATAAATAAAATAAATATATGTAAGGTTGAATCCTAAGGAGTGAGTGGTAGAGTGAGGAGTGAAGAAGGCCTTTAGGCTTGTATTTTGTAAATAAGACTGTTTAAGTGATCAATAAAGGAAGTTATTTGAAGTTGAAGGTATGTTCCATAGAGGAAATTTAATTTTTCACATGTTTTATTCCTTATTAAATATGTTTCAAATTATTTTAAGGTGAATTGTAACTGACAGGATATGAAAAATAGTTTTGTTGATAGTCTGCTAGTGTAAACAAAGTTCTATGTGTATGAAAACTTAGTTTTCTTGAAAACTTAGTTCTATTTAATAATAAAGAGATATGGTGGTTTGATTCATTGTATTCATATTTTTAATACACAAATAAATAGGATTGAATTTAGTTTTAATTAAAATTTCATTTGATCTGAGGTCTACATGGATGAAACCTTCAAGAACCCTATTTTTGTGCATTTAAAGTCATCATAATCCTTGTAACATGTGTAATAATTTACATGGACATGGTTGAATAATTGGAAAATCAATATATTTTTATTTATGTCCTATTATAAGTTTTATACCAATAAAATATCCTATATTCTTTTTTGAACTATCAAATTGAAGTTCTCAGACTCCTTATAGCACAGTCAAACCCTATAATAGGGTTTTAAGAACAAAAAGGCCTATAACTTTATAATTAACTAATGACATTGATTTAAATTTTATGATTATTATATATAATAATATTTGGATATAATCTAATTATTTTTAGATGAATAGATATAAAAAAAATTTAGATATAATTGCATGTGTATTGATCTGCCTATAGGTAGTCATTG
Source organism: Torreya grandis (assembly GCA_037957365.1). Lineage (NCBI taxonomy): Eukaryota > Viridiplantae > Streptophyta > Pinopsida > Cupressales > Taxaceae > Torreya > Torreya grandis. Next base: position 420,131 of record JARHVA010004889.1, read on the forward strand.
AAGAAGACACTAAAAGGACATAATTTAATAATTTTACTTAGTTATGTGATTTAAAATTTCATGAGAATGTTTATAATCATTGTGAATTAATTATAAAAACCTTGATCAAGTTATTACATTCCATTTATTATTTTAACAAGTCCAAGTTCATCAAAAAGGTAGAATTAGGCCTACACAAACCCAAAAAGAACAAAGTTGTATTTGAGTCACTCTCTTGAGAAACCAATAGAACCAAGATTGGTTTCTCACCATATTAGACAATATATAATAAATAAATAGGTCATTAAATGGTTTATTCAATGGAAACTAGGACAAAATATCCTTCTCAAGACCAAATAGGCATATATACATACTTGTAGTAGAGTTAGGACGTAGTTGTATTTATTGGTAATTTGGTGACCTAATTGATGATTTAAATTTGTGGAAAAACTATATAGGTTATGTATCATTTTTTTTAATTCTTTAGTGGAGTTGTTAAGGTGAAATATTTAAGAGAAAAATGTTGAGATAATAATTTATCTTAATAAAATTCAAAGTGACCATCTTGCTGAAATTTGTAGACTTTTTAGTAAATATACTTGAAGGTTGAGTGAAGTAGGTTAATTTTGTTATAAAATTAATATATATAAAGGATACATATTAAATTATCACAAATATAGATGAGGTTAAATATATACACTACTAGGATATTTGTCTTTTGAATAATCTCAGTCAATTAGGTAATGTAGTCTAAACCTTGAATTGAGACTCTAAATTATCATTAACTGATCAAACACTTATAAGGTATTATTGGGATAATAAAACATAGAATAATATCATTAAATATATATTGAAATGATAATGGTTATTTTTAAAAACAATAATACATATTTTAAGGTTGTAGACCTAGTGTCTTAGGCTATAAGCCTAATAGAGGACATGTTTCCTAAAGGAGTCTATTAAGAACTTGAATGATCAGAATATAGGGTGTAAATCAAGAAGAAATAGAGATAAAAATAATTTAATTGGTATTTCAATAATAATATATTATATATTAATTTTTACAATCATTAAGAGACCTATAAGTGGTGATATTCCTTCAAGTTGGTCATATACAAAACAAAGGTAGATTGTACACAATATAAGTCAGATAAGAATGAATAAAGTGTGTAAAGTGGATAATGGATAGGTTTAATAGACTTCACAATGTTCTTGCATGATAAAATAAGAAAGTAAACAAGGGTGTATTTCATAGCATCTTGGGATAGTGTTTAAAAAGTATGAGATTATAATCAATTTTTGGTATCAGAGCTTCAGGAAATATATTGAAAAGCTAATAGATTTACATGAAGGTTGTAATTCTTAGGTGAAAAATGAAGAATTTAGAAATATTAAAGGATAGATAGGAATTTTTTTTTGAACCTTAAAAGATAAAAAATATTAAGTGGAAATCCCTACAACCTAGTGAGGTTGATAAATGAAGAAGATAGAGCTGGTAGAAGCTCAACACACACACACACACACACACACACACAGAGAGAGAGAGAGAGAGAGAGAGAGAGAGAGAGAGAGAGAGAGAGAGAGAGAGAGAGAGAGAGAGAGAGAGAGAGAGAGAGAGAGAGAGAGAGAGAGAGAGAGAGAGAGAGAGAGAGAGAGAGAGAGAGAGAGAGAGAGAGAGAGAGAGAGAGAGGACTAGAGGTAATACCAAAAGACTAGGTAGTAAGAAAAGGAATCCTAGGTGAGGTATAAGAATAAATCAAGGTGAAATAGACTTGTTGAGAGAGAGATACAATATGATGAAGGGCTTAGAAAAATATAAATGCCATAAGAAGATGGAGAGGGAAGAGTTTAAGAAAAAAGAGTTATAGATGGAAAGAGAGATAGTTGAAATAGTTTGATCTTCGAAAGTATGGATTAAGTCTTAGAGGAATCAAGACAAATATTCTTTTGAATAATAAAAAAATATTTTAGTGGCCTCTTAGAGAAATCTATGACAAGAAGAAAAGGCAAAAAGAAGTTAGCCAATTAAGAAGGAAACTAATAATGATAGAAAAGAAAACTAAGAGCGAGAAAAAAGAGGCAATCAAACCTCAAAATTTTAAATCTAATGATTTATTTGTATGTGTGAATGAAAGTGAAAGGATAGATGGAGGAAAATTCCACTTTAAGGGCTTAAAGTCAAAATATACTAAAGAAGACAAAATATTGATGGCAAAAGAGAAGGATGAACATCATGTTTGTATGGAAGATCACATGAATATAACATTAGAGTATGAATAAGTATAAATATGATACCCAAAGGAAGGAGAGATGTTTGATGAATAATAAGGATCACTTGAAGAGGCTTAATGGTCTCAATTTTTTGTCTCTAACATTATTTTTGATAATGAAAATGCAAATTTACAAGAAGATGAAGATATTTTCTATAAGGAGGCAATTAAGCTATTGGATAGACTCATGGAAAGAAATAATGAAGTTGAATCACCCCATAAAAGTCTTGTATAATTTGATATGCAATAGGAAAAGGTGTCTAAATTGACACATGTTGAAAAAATTCAAGAACAAGTTGTGACAACATAATTAAATAAAGAAGAGGATTTGATGTGGCATTAAATCATACAAGGATCAAAAAACTTGGAGCTCATAGGAGATGAGGAAGCAATCAAGGAAGCTAAATTGGAGCCGTTGAAAATTTTAAGTCAAGAAGATGCTGGTATAAAAATTGAAGGTGAAGTACCAAGTGAAAATAAAAAGAGTAGATGGATGATAACAAATGGAGATGTAATGCTGCCTTATTTTTTGTAACTAATTATGTTTTTATTTTTAAATGTAAATGTATGGAGGAATATTTAAATAAGGAGATGGATTCCTTCCTAATCGACTTCAATGAGGAAGGTGAAACAAAGACTAAACCACCTAGGCTCGTAAATAATGAATAATTGAACAAAAAAGAAGGAAGGAAAAACCTGATTAAGAGAAAGAATAAAATTAGAAATTAGAAGAGTAGGAAGAAGTATCCAAATTCCATTTGAGCAGGAGGTCAAATATTTTCCCACCAGGGGAGTCTTATGTAGGAGCATTAGGACAAATTCACTTTATATTATGTAAATAAAATAAAATGTACTTGAACAAGTCTTAGGAGGAATTAGGTGATCTATAAGAAGTCTTGTAATGCTTATTAGAGTTTTTCCCTCAAAAATAAAGAATTTAAAAATTTAAATTTCTTATGAAGATTTGTAAATATTGAGACAAGTTGGGAAAGGATTGAACCATTAATAATGGTTATAATATGACTATTTAATGTTTTAAATTTAATTTAACATATTTTAAATTTAAATCTCATCTCAAGCCTCATCTATAATCTTTGTCTATGTTGGAAGAGACTAAATAAGGAATGGTTGTTAGGGATAAAGACTAGTTGAGTGATTTGTGGACCAAAAATCAATTAGGAAAGTATAGATAATTGTGAAAGCATAAGATTAATTCCCATTAAAGTAAATATATATATATATATAAATTTTAATTCATAGGAGTGAGTGGTAGAGTGAGGAGTGAAGAGGGCCTTTAGGTCTGTATTTTGTAAATAAGACTGTGTAAGTGATCAACAAAGGAAGATATTTGAAGTTAAAGGTATATTTCAGAAATAAAAAGTAATTATTCACTTTTTTATTCCTTATTACATATGTTTCTAATTATTTCATGGTGAATTCTGACTGATAAGATATGAAAAAGGGTTTTGTTGAGAGTCTGCCAGTGTAAACAAAGTTCTTTATGTATAGAAACTTAGTTTTCTTGAAAACTAAAGGGCTATGGTGGTTTGATTCATTATATTCATATTTTTATTTCATATATAAAAATTATTTCATTTATTTTTAATTAAAATTGAACTTAATCTAAGGTCTATGTGGATGAAATCTTTAAGAATCCCATTTTTGTGCATTTACAATCATCACAATCCTTGTAACATGTGTAAACATTTGCATGGACGTGGTTGAGAAAATTGGAAATGAAAGGTATTGTTATATAGGTCTTTTTATAAATTTTAGATCAATCAAATGGCCTATATTCTTTATGAAATATCAAATTGAAGCTCTTGGGCTCCTTATAACATAATCAAACCCTATAATAGGGTTTTAAGAACAAAAAAGCCTATAAATTCATTTCTAACTAATTAAATTAATTGAAACTTTGTGATTAGTGGATAAAATACTATTAGGAGATAATATAAGTATTTTAAAGATGAATGGATCTCAAAATTATCAAATATAATTGACTATGTACTGATTTGCCTATAGTTAGTCATTGAAGAAGACTCTAAAGGGACAAAATTTGATAATTTTACTTGGTTGTGTGATTCCAAATTTCATGAGAAGGCTTAAAATAAATTTTAAGTCATTACGTAACACTTTATAAATTTATTCCATTCCATTTTTTATTATAACAAGTCCAAGTTCTTCAAAAAGGTAGAATTAGGCCTACATAGACCCTAAAAGAGCATAGTTGTATTTGAGTCACTCTCTTGAGTAACCAATAGAACCAATATTGGTTTCTCACCATATTATAAAACTTATAATCAGTAAATATGTTATTTAATTGGTTATTGAGTGGAAACTGGGATAAAACATCCTTCTCAAGACCAAATAGGCCTATATATAGTCCTATAGTAGAGTTAAGACGTAGTTGCATTTCTTGGTCATTTGGTGACCTCATTAATGATTTGAATTTGTGAAAAACTTATAGAGAATATATGTCATTGTTTTAATTCTTTCATGGAGTCATTAAGGTGAAATATTGAAGAGAATAAGGTTAAGGTAAAAAGTTATCTTAACAAAATTTAAAGTGACTGTCTTGCTAAAAGTTGTAAACTTTTTTTAAAATTTACTTGAAAGTTGAGTGAATTAGGTTACTCGTGTCATAAAATTGTGATATATAAAGGATAAATAGTAAATATTCATAAATATAAATGAGGTTTAAGCTAGATAAAACTAGGATATTTGTCTCTTGAATAATCGCAGTCAGTTGGGTATGCAGTCTAAACCTTAAATTGAGACTTTAGCCTATCATTAGTTGATCAAACACTTATAAGGTATTATTGGGATAATAAAACAGAGAATAATATCATTAAATATACATATAAATGTGAATGGTTCTTTTAAAAAATATTAATACCTATTTCAAGGTTGTAGACATCGTGGCTTAGGCTATAAGTCTAATAGATGTCAGATTTCATAAAGGAGTCCAGTAAGACTTGAATGATTAGAATACAGGGTGTAAATCAAAAAGAGATAGAGATAAAAATAGGTTAATTGGTATTTAAATACTAATATAATAGATATTATTTTTTAAAAATCATTAAGAGACCTAGAAGTGGCAATATTCCTTCAAGTTGGTCATATAATAAACAAAGGCAAAATGTACATGATATAAGTTAGATGAGAATGAATAATGTGTGAAAATTTGATAATGGATAGGTTTAATGGATTAAAAAGTGTTCTTTAATGGTAAAATAAGAAAGTAAACAAAGGTGTATTTCAAAGGATCATGGGATAGTGTTTAAACAGTGTGATATTATCATCAATTTTTGGTATTAATGCTTCAATAAAGACCTTAAAAAGCTAATTAGTTTGAATGAAGGTTGTAATTTGTAGGTGAATAGTGAATAAGTTATAAATATTTAAGGATAAATAGGAAATAATGTTGTTTGAATCCTTAAAATATAAAATAGATTAAGTGGCAAGCCTTATAACCTAGTAAGGTTGAAAAATGAATAAGATAGAGCTAGTAGAAACTTAACACAGAGAGAGTCCAAGATAAAGACTATAGGTAATACCAAAAGACTAGGAAATAACAGAAGGAAGCCTAGTTGGCGTATAATAAGAAATCAAGGTGAATGTTTTGAGAGAGAGAAAAGATGATGAAGGACTTAAGAAAAGAAAAATTTCACAAGATGGACATAGAAGAGGTTAAGAAAAGAGAGCTAGATATGGAAAGAGAGATATCTAAGATAAAGTTGATCTTGGAAAGTATGGAGAAAGTATTTGATGAATAAAGAAAAATATTATTTTTAATAATCAAGAAAATAGTTTAGTGGCCTCTTAGAGAAATCCGTGATAAGAAGAAAAGGTAACAAGAAGTTAGCTAGTTAAGAACAAGACTAAAAATGATAGAAAAAAAATTAAGAGGGAGAATAAAGAGGAAATCAAGCCTCAAAGTTTTAAATATAATTATTTATTTATATTTGTACATATAAGTGAAAGGATACATGGGGTATAATCCCAATTTGAGGTCTCAAATTCAAAAGATACTAAATAAGACAAGGTATTGATCATAAAAGAGAAGCATGAACATCATGCTTGTATGGAAGATCAAGTGAATATACCATCAGATCATGAATAAGTAAAAATATGTTACCTATAAGAGGGATAGATGCTTGATGAATAATAATGAGAACTTGAAGAGTCTCAATGGCCTCATTTTTTTGTATCTAGCATTTCTTTTGACGATGAAAATGCAGATTTGCAAGAAGATGAAGATTTTTTGTACAAGGAGATAATTTAAGTATTAGATAGGCTCATGAAAATAAATAATGAAGTTGAATCACCCCATAAAGGGATTGCATAATTTTATATACAATAGGGAAAGGTGTATAAATTGACACATGCTGAACACAAAATTCAAAAACAAGTTGTGATAATAGAATTAAATGTAGAAGAGGAATTGATGTGGTAATAAATCATTCAAGGATCAAAAGATTTGGACCTCATAGGAGATGAGAAAGCAATCAAGGAAGATGAATTAGAGATGTTTAATATTTTAAGTCAAGAAGATGTAGATCTAAAAATTAAAGATGAAGTACCAGGTGAAAATAAAAAGAGTTAATGGATAATATTAAATGGAGAGGCATGCTGCCTCAATTTATTGTAACTAATTGTGCTTTTCGTTTTGACTGTATAGGTATGGAATAATATGCAAATAAAGAGATGGAGTCCTTACTCATAAAATTCAATTAGGATGGTGAGATACATATTGAGCCATTGAGGCTCATAAATAATGAATAATTGAACAAGAAATAAGAAGGAAGGAAAAATTAAATTAAGACATAGAAGAAAATGAGAAATTAGAAGAGTAGGAAGAAGGATACAAAATTTCATTTGAGCAGAAGCTCAAATGTTTTCGCACCAAGGAGTTTGATATATGAACATTAGGAAAAATTCACTTTGTATTATGAAAATAACATAAAATGTAATTGATAAAGGTATATGAGGAATTAGGTGATCTATAAGAAGTCTTAGAATGCTTATTAGAGTTTTTCACTCAAAAATAAAGAATGTGAAAATTTAAATTTCTTATGAAGGTTTATAAGGATTGAGACAAGTTGGTAAAAGATTGAACCATTCAGAATAGTTATAATAGTCTTAGTTAAATTTTTTAAAGTTAATTTCACCTATTGTAAATGTAAATATCATCTTAAGCCTCATTTTAAAGCTTTGGCTACATTTGAAGAGGCTAAAGAAGGAATGATTGTCCGGGATAGAGACTTGTTGAGTGATTTGCAAACCAAACCTCAATTAGGAGAGTTTAGATAAATTTGTAAGCATAATATCAAAGGAAATTAAAGAAAATAAATAGATATAAGGTTGAATCTACAGGAGTGAGTGATAGAGTGAGGAGTGAAGAAAGCCTTTAAATCTATATTATATAAATAAGACTATGTAAGTGATCAATAAAGGAAGAAATTTGAAGTTGAAGGTATGTTTAATAGAGGAAAATTGATTGTTAACATTTTTATTCATTATTACATATGTTTATAATGATTTCAAGGTGAATTTTGACTGGCAAGATATGAAAAAGGGTTTTGTTTATAGTCTGCCAGTGTAAGTAGAGTTCTCTATGTATGGAAACTTTGTTTTATTGAAAACTAAAGAGTTATAGTGGTTTTATTCATTGTATTCATCTTATTATTTCATACATAAAGATGATAAAATTTATTTTGGAGAAAAATTTCACTTTATTTAAGGTTTACATTGATGAAACCTTCAAGAACCCTATTTTTGTGTATTTACAATCATCACAATCCTTGTAACACATGTAAATATTTGCATGGACATTTTAAAATAATTTGAAAAGTAATTTACTATTATTTAAGTCCTGATAGGAGTTTTAGATCAGTCAAAAATCTTATAGTATTTATGACCTATCAAATTGAATATCTTAGGCTCCTTATAGAAAAGTCAAACCCTAAAATAGGATTTTAAGAACAAAAATGCCTATAACTTCATTTTTAGTTGATGGCATTGATTTAAAATTTGTGAGTTATGGTTAGAAGAATATTTTGAAATAATCCAAGTATTTTAAAGATGAATAGGTCTCAAAATTGTCATATATAATTGATTGTGTACTAATTTGCCTATAGGCAGTCATTAAAAAAGACTATAAAAGGAAAACTCTATAATTTTACTTGGTCATGTGATTTCAAATTCCATGAGAAGGTTGATAATTAGTGTGAAGTTATTATACATCACTTTATCAAGTTACTCCATTCCATTTGTTATTGTAACAAGTCCAAGTTCCTTAAAAATGTAGAATTATGCCTACATAGACCTAAAAAGAACATAGTTGTATTTGGGTCACTCTCTTAAGAAAAAATATAACCAAGATTGGTTTCTTACCATATTAGACAATATGAAATCAGTAAAGAGGAAATTAAAATATTATTGAGTGGAAATTAGGACAAAACATCCTTCTCAAGACCAAATAGGCCTATATACAATCTTGTAGCATAGTTAGGATTGAGTTGAGTTTCTTGGTCATTTGGTGACCTAATGGATGACTTGAATTTGTGAAAAATGTATGGAGGATATGTATCATTATTTTAAGTCTTTAATGGAGTTTTTAAGGTTAAATATTTAAGATAATAAGGTTAAGGTAAAATGTTATCGTAACAAAACTCAAAGCGACTGTCTTACTGAAAGTTGTAGACTTTTTGGTAAATATACTTGAAGGTTGAGTGAATTAGGTTACTCTTGTAATTAAATTATGATATATAAAGGATAAATATTAAAGTATCACAAAGATAAATGATGTTTAATCTAGTCAAAACTATGATATTGGTCTCTTGAATAATCTTAGTTTGTTGGGTGATGTATTCTAAACCTTGAATTGAGACTTTAGCCTTATCATTAGTTGATCAAAAACTTATAAGGTATTATTGGGATAATAAAATATATAATAAGATAATTAAAGATATAGAGAAATGGGAATGTTTAAAAATAAATAAATAATAAGACCTGTTTCAACGTTTCAGACCTAGTGTCTTAGGCTATAAGCCTAATAGAGGACATGTTTCATACAGGAGTCTAGTAAGAACTTGGATGATTAGAAAACAAGGTGTAAATCAATAAAAAATAGGGATAAAAATAATTTCATTGGTATTTCAAGACCAATATAATATATTTTATTTTGTTACAATAATTAAGAGACCTAGAAGTGGCCTATATTCATTCAAGTTGGTCATATACAAAACAAAGGAAGAATGCACATAATATAAGTCAGATTAAAATGAATAAAGTATGTAAAGTGGATAATGGATAGGTTTAATGGAGTGAAAAGTGTTATTGAATGGTAAACTAAGAAAGTAAACAAGGGTTTATTTCAAAGTATCCGGGGATAGTGTTTAAAAAGTGTGAGATTATCATCATATCTTGTAACTTGGCAAATTGGGCCCTTCGGATGATCCTTTATTAATTCAAACTTGTAGAGGTTCATCTCTATGATTAGTTTAAAAATATAAATAAATGGGGAATTTTAATTAATTAAATGATATTTGATCTAATTTTTAGGTTTCATAGGTGGTGAATGAATGATGGTTGATCCTGTATTTATATCAACTCCTTTGGAGTAATAAATTACATTAAATAACTTAAGTCAACCATTGGAATATGTTATATTTATAAATTATATGAATTTGGGGCATTGGACACTTACTTTAAACCAAGATATTAATGTGAATGCTAATATATATTCTATGTGCTAGTGTCTAAGGAGTAGGAAAATAAGAACATGATAAAAACTTGTAGAGGTGTAAGATAAGTACAATTTAAGAATTTTGGTCAAGATATAATGTTTGTGTCATCAATATAAGACTAGTTATACTAAGAGATATACCAAAGGGCACAAGATAGAGTAGAAGTGGGGATTGTATAAGGAGAGTATGTAACTAAGAGGAACAACTCATGTCTAAGTTTTCAAAGTGTACAAGACTAAGGTGTTACATAATCACAAAATATTATATACACTTATCTATGACCATTAATGGCTACCAAGCCAAGTTTAAGGTAAAATTATTTATAAAAAATAATTTTAGGATACAAAACTTAGATATAGGTTATAAAATGTATTTTATACAATAGAGGATATAAACTTAATGGGGGTCCATTTTGGGGTCAACCTATTTTGGGCCTTCTAAAAACTCGCAACTGTCAAGTAGGTCTAAATTGACCTCGTTGGGAAAAATGCAACATATTTGGAAAATGATACCAAATCAGGTCATGAAACATTTTCTATGCATAAGAGCATGAGAAATTGAATGGGGGGATTTTGGGTTCCACTATATTTGGATCTCTAGATCTTCACAATCACTCACACAAAACATGTTTATCTATCTTATAAATGTATTGGTTTTAATGTAATAATGTAAAGGTAAATGAACTTTAAAAAAGATTTAATTTTTAATAGAATAAAATTTAAAATAAAAAAATAATTAAAAGTTATAATCATGGTAACACATTTATGTGGTGGTCAAAGTAAGTTAACCGTGACATGGCCATAATCCATATGAGGGGTATCACTAGATGTCTTAGCCACATAGTTTACCCCTTAACCACTCTAATCACTCGATAGTAAGTTCCATTTAAAAATGCCAATCCCTTTGGGTACTCTACCAATTGACATGTGGTCACATGAGTGACTGCTAGTTTAATACATGGATACCATATTAAAAAAGAGTAAAATACCCTTTCCAATGCCCTATGTGTTAAAAATTACACTATAGAATGTAAATTTTCAAAAATCACCACGGGTAAACTTCATGCCCAATAATAATGAAACAAGTGGCATTAGGTCTAAAAAATGGCCAATTTTATTATAAAACTATTTCTTGCCCTTTTATTAATCTATATTTTGGATTGATAATGTTAGCCACATGGGTTAACTAATTATCTATTCTCATACTATAATAATGTAACTTGAAACACTCTTTCTTTTACTCTTTTCAAGATGTAACCTTTGATAAAAAAAAATTGTGACACCCTAAGACCCAAAATAAATAGATATTGGTAAAAAGGATAAAATAATATGAATATTTCATCAAATGTATAATTTTATTACATATTTGTGTTCCTATCAAAAAATTATTTAATTTAAAAAATGGCCTGCTAATCCAAGTTCATATGCAAAATTTATGGCTTCCATAAGTTACTACATCTAGCTTGGTGACAAAACCACCCTATTGATTTTTGCCTACAAGTCCTAGTGGTTTTTAAAGGAGACAAAAGGGGTGTAAGAAATGGTTGTAGATAGTTCATATTCATCTTATGAGTATTTTGGGATTCCATTTTGAGTTCTCTTTTGTGCCTAAATTGTATATAAATGTATGGAGAGGACCTTTGTAAGGATGGTAGATGTTCTTATTAAGTATTCTTCTTGATTGTATGTGGTTTTATAAGTTGAAGTGTATAAAGAAGTGAGTGAATGAGAAAGTTTTATAGCACGTGAGTGTTTAAAAATATTATAATTCAGAGTATTTTCATGAAGGCCTTAAAAAATAATTAAACTTGTAATTATAACATGAGATATTGGAATGAGGAGGGAATCCCTCACTCTTGCTAGAGTTTTTCTCGATTTGAGTTTCTCTAGGGTAATATTGTGACTCTTTTAATTATATTTTACTATAGTTCCTTGATCTATTTTCATTTTTTGGTATACCTTTTAGTATGAAATACTTGTAACTCATTCCTACATAGATTTAATGATTACATTATGGGAATTAAAAAGAAAATAGTGATATGACCAATTAAATTTTTTTTAGGAGTGTATAGGATCTATGTTGGAAAAAATTAGTGTGGAATATACACCTATTTTATGGATCATTAATGATTTACTTTACGCGCTTAAAAATTGTTCAAAGTATGAGTAGATTACAAAGATATCTAGGTAAAATTAAAAGTTTTAACTTCAAAAATTTGTATCTTTCTTTCCCTATGGATTCTTGGTAGAGTCAAGTTTATTTTGGTTTTTTTTATAGTTTTAGGTAACTTTTAATATGCATAAAAATTATAAAACTAGAAGAGCCTATTAAGGGCCTTAAGCTAAACAAGGGAGTTTACAAACTTTCCAAGTGAGCCATGAACTAGTATTTTGTTATGCACAAAATAACATGTATTTTAAGACATCAAGACATAAAAATACTTTAATTTCCATAATTAAAAATATTTAATTCATTCATAGTCCAATTCAATTTATTTTAAATAGAATGCAAGAGAGAGAAAATATTCACACCTAAATCCAATGCCTATTTCAATTTTTCTTCCACTTTACACATAAATAAATTATTAAAAATAAATATTACATTATAATGGATTTCAAAATAGCCAATATAATTTTTAAAAATCATTGCAATAACATTAAAATAAAAAATCTTCAAGCACATTCCACATATAACCCAAAAATATAATTGAAGGAAGGGATCACCTCCCATCCATTTTACATAATTGGGATACTTCCATAGGCACCCTTGAGCATAGGAATCCCATATATAAACATGTTGAAATTAAGGGCATGAGGTAGGTCAATATTAAAAATATAAGTTCTTGTTGATGGCTAGAACACTCAACTAGGCTACTCAACTAGAAGGCTAACTAGCACATATTCTAATATAGACTTCCATAAACCAAATAAAGAGTTTAATAATGTTAAGGACACTATTTATTAATAATAATAATAATAATAATAATAATAATAATAATAATAATAATAATAATAATAATATCATAAGAAACCATAATAATATTTCAACATAATAAGGCTTTCTAAAGGCAAAGGAAAATATGGGGATGCCTCCCTCTTGTCTTACCACTTCTCTTGGACATGGGAGGACCTATCCCAATCAAACATGCCAAATAACCATGTCAGAGGACATGAGAATCTATTTCCAATAACCAATACGACTATATAAATACGAATCATGTAGGAAGGCATGAGAACCTAGTTCCACTAGCCACTATTATTATGCAAAAAGAACACAAAATAAGACAAGTAATTTAAGCCAAAATGGATAGCCTAATAGTATCAAAATGAATCAAGAAATAGATTTTATAAAATAATCAATCAAAAAAATAAAGATTTTACATATTCAAATTCGAAGTGGGAAATAAATTACACACAATGGTAATAGGCACAACTATGGAAAGAAAAGTGATAAGAAGGTAGGCCAAGTGTCCCTACACCTCTTGAAAACAAGAAAACAAAAGGAAGAAGGATTATATTTCAAGTAGTAACATACACATAAAAAAAATTAATATGTAAGCCTACCTAAATTATTTACTTATTTTAACTTAATAGAAACCCTCTTCATATGGTTGGGTTGGTTCATCTCTTCACAAGATAATATCTCTTCCTTCTTCCCTTAGCTTCTCCTTCTCTCCTCCTAATTATCAAATTAAAAATGAAAAAAGTATTTCCAAGGAATAATTTTCATCCTCATAAAGGAAAAACACACATCTATTGACCGATAGGAATGTGATATGTGTCCCTTCCCATCCGTTGGATCTTGGTTGAAAAGTCCACGTAAGAATTAACTCCTTTTAGAAACCCATGTGGGAAAGAAAGGAAAGTCCATGCCTTTTACATGATCCCACTATCCTAGAACATAAATGGGAAAATGGGCTATCTTACGGTTTTAGCCACACTTTAAACAAGTCTTGGTCTAGCATGTAGTCAATTGGGGTTTAATTACATAAATATATACCTCTAAATCACTTAGTAGCCACTTGAAAACTTGGTTGAGATTTCCCATCTGAGTTATGCAAATGTTGAAAACAAGTTGGTTATATTTTAAAACTTATGACCTTTTATATATTTTCAAAAAAATATCAAAGGTATGGGTAATGAGGGTGAGAATAGTGTCAAAGGAGTAAGTGAATAGTGTTAAGAGGGGCAATGAGGTTCATAACTTATAAATAGGTCCACATACAACACTAGAATTAGGTTTGGATTTTAGAAGCTTAATTGGTCATTAAAACACTATACCAATGGTGAACTCATGGTAAAAATAGTCCCAACTCTCTCGTTGGCCTCCCCTATTGCCTACACATCAATTCACACATAAAATTTATACCTTAGATAACCAAAGCTAAAGAATATAAAAAACACAACTAATATCAATCCATAAAAAAATATTAAAAATATATCAAGGGCATTAAATCTTAATGATAATATACTCATTCTAATCATCTAAACATTGATATAACCAATCACATGATAAATGAGCTCTAGCTCTATTATTAAGGAATATAATGTGTATTTCAATAAATAGTTGAAATAATAGATCACTAGTACATAAATCAAACTTAAGTAATAAAAAATAAACAACATCAAGTGTATAACCCAATATATCAATAGTAATTTAATAATCATATAATCAATAAAAAATCAAGTGTCTCATGTATTAATGATATATAGAGCATGTCACAATGGACGTGCATATAAAAATAACAAGGTCCAACAAAACTAGCATTGTGAAAAATTGGGTCTCACGATAATCTATTAGCCCAAATATTTTACTCACTCAATAGGGAGTGGTTTGGGTTTACTAAACCCATATTTATTCCCATTTTTTAGGCTCAAACTTAGTGTTTAAAGTGGAGCTATGGTTTCAAAGTGAAGGAGATAGGTTTTTTGGACTTGTGCACACAAAAAACTTTTGATATTACATAAAACCTTGGTTTCAAAACTAGCTGCAATGATCTATGATGAAACAGTCGAGCATAGGTCACATGGTAATTTTCATTAGGACTAAAATGCCTTTTATGACACAAGAATATCACTATTTCTAGAATCATCTAAGAATGCCTAGGCAACTAGTTTCTAAAGCTAAGTGAATCCAAATCCATTTTCAGTCTTCTTTCCACCTACACATGGTCTCAAACCTACACAATATATTAATAAAATAAGTAGCCTAATCCTCTTAGTGTTTTCTGTAAATAGTACTATGTAATTTAAAATATGCTTGTATCATTCATAGTTTCTTAATCTAGACACATCTTGGATGATTTAAATATTCAAAATTTACACCTTGTTTAGATAATTAATTTAAAATAAAGTTAAACTTATTGGTGAACCTGATCCCTATATTGAGTGCATCAAACACTTCGTTTTACCTAAGGGTTTCATATTTATTTCTTACAGTTTTCATATTTTTTTTGTAGGGTTATATATTTTATTTTTGAGTTCCCCATATATTAAGGTGATAATCATTTTCCATATTGGCCCTAGCCTTTTGCATATTTTCATGATCTTATTATATCCCATTTTATAAGGCTAGCCCATTTATCCCTTTAAGGTGATGTGATAGGTTAAGTGGTGTTAAAATTAAGCATAATAAAATTCCTTTGATTAAAATTAAAATGTCTTTAATAAGTGAAATGCACATTCCTCCTCCTTTTTATGCAAATGTTATTAATGAACATATATAAGTAGAAGGTCATATTTTCAATGATGAAATACTTAATCTATAAAATTATAATCAAGATAAAAATGAATACCAATATAGAATACATATTGATGAAATTAATGGGATAGATCCTAAACAAGCTTAAACCTTGGATACTTTTCAAAATTTAATTTGCCAGCAACCTCATGACACCGATCAAGTCTTGAAGGTAATCCTAATGGTTAAAAATGAAATTAAAGCTAATGTTATCACATATGAGGAAACAAAATGAATACTTAAATTATATTGATAAAATGTTTATAGGTATTGAATATGCAATAGGTGTTCAAACTATTACTACCACTACTACTATTCTTATGTCTACACCTTGGTTACATGTGTGATGCCCATCCATGGGGTGGGGAAACACAAGGGTTTCCTTAGATTTTAGTGCATATACATACATAATATAATTATATATATCCTATTATCACTAATCATTTGACATCATCATCCATGCTTAAGACAAATCCTTCATGTAGACTATCATACATCTATAGGATAAGGTGTTCCAGTTAGATCAAGGTGTTTCTAGAGTGAATCATTTCACTAATTCTTATGCATTTAATTAAAATAAATTATCCCCAAATATTTCATATTATTCATTACCTACAAGTTTCATAGATCCTAATATTACATTATATGATGGTAAAGGTGATCTAGAGCAACACCTAAGATGCTTTCACATAGCATGTTTAGACTATGTCTCCAATGACAAGTTGTTGACTAAGTTATTTTTGTGAAGCCTTAAGGATTATGCTTTGTGTTGGTTCTATGACCTCTAATTTCTATCAGTTCATGCATTTAATAATTTTTCCAATAAATTTATATCATAATTTTTAATCAATATCATTGATAAACTATCCTATGCCCAAATTGTAAAGCTTGAGCAAGGATCTAATGAATAAATCAATGACTATGTGAAAACTAAAAGACTATGATTTATAAGATATAAAATTATATAGATGTCAATGAGTTATAAGATATATTAAATAAATTTATCCTTTCCCCTCTCCATGATTCTATTATGTTCAAGATATTCCAATCATCTAATGATTTATGCCATATAATGAAGGATCAAGAAGCTAAGATAATATAAATGAATAAGATAAAGAATGTGGTTATCCCTTTTACAAGTTAAAGTGTAAAGTTTAAAATAAAATCAATTTATAATTCCAAAATGAATGTTACTAAGAATGAGGAAATATTGATAGTTAATGTAGTGTTACATCTTAGTAATTGCCTTGTTGTATCCACTCCACAAAGGAAGAAATTTTTAAAAATACTTGAACCTTGTTATAAGCTATTGTAGAGTTACTTGAGTGCAACTTGATATCTTTCCATGTAAATTTTTTTCTATGAGTATGCCTTTACCTAATGTATATAATAAAAATGCATATTATGTTTATGACCAATGTGTTGGACATTTTTCAAATACATGTTTTTTGATAAGACATAAGATATAAGACCTAATCAATGATAACACAATCGAGCTTAATGATATAAACACACCTATGATAGATTTAATGCAAAAATATAATGGGAATGCAAATTTATAAATATTTTTCAATCCCTTTTTGAACATATATCAATGAAAACTAAGACTAATATTGAGGTGCATATGACTTATAATGCACATCCTCATCCTATGACATATGAACATCCATTAGATGAAATTATTGGTACGCATATGTAGATACCTAATTTTGGTAAAATCATTATTTTCACAATGCTTTTATATGACTTTACACACACACACACACACACACACACACACACACACACACACACACACACACACACACACACACACACACACACACACACACACACACACACACACACACACACACACACACACACACACACACACACACACACACACACACACACACACACACACACACACACACACACACACATTATAAATTGAAAAAGGGGAAATTACTAATGTAATAATATTGGCATTTTATCACCTTATTGATTTTATTTGAATATGTAGTACTCTTTTATTATTATTTATAGTTTTATTTAATATGACACAAGGATCATTAGTATTACTTTTAATCAATGTTGAGTTTTCAATATATTTTGGAGGGATTTATTATATATAAATGCTAACAAAATATAAAGGCCTACAAAATTTATAAGAACATATTGAAGCTTTATTCAAATTATTTTAGGCATATTTTATTTTGGACCATTTTATTTTACATGTTTGATTATTAACAGCTCAAATTTTTATAGTTCCCCAAATTTAAATCTGATAACTCTATATATACAAATCCCCTTTAAAGAATTTAGGAATAGGCATTAATTATAGTTATATATGAAGTGCACACTAACATCAATTCATTTTTCATTACAAAATAGGAAGTTTGTAAGGTTATTTTCTATTCTATGTGCTTGTATCAAATGAGGGATTAGGAAAAATAATATACATACTTGCATACACATGATCTAGCACACATTAAAATTAAAGGTAGAACTACATGTGGTTTGATCACCCTTCAAAGTATTATAAATGTAGGCAACACTTAGTTTGTTGGTGGGGATTGGTTGAGGTCAATCCAACCCAAACTATTAACACTTTTAAAAAGTTTTATAATCAAAAGTGCAAGAGACAGGTTTTAGACAAAGGAAATATGATTATATTCGTAGGCCAAAGGTGATTAAACCTATAAAATAAAATTATAGACACATGTAGATAGTCTTGAGCAATAAAAATTTGAATCTATCTCCCCAAATGAGTTCTTTATAAGTAAAAAAAAATTGGAATCCACAACTGTCTAATAATTCTAAAGGTGTCTTGCACAATTTTCATAGTTATCTCTTGATGTGAATCCACACAGAGCTATCACAAAGAGAATTTTATGGATTACCATATAATATAAAGACCATAATTGAGACATAAAAAAATACATTCTTTTTATACCTTAGATGTTGATTATTTTCATGTTTATCATATGTGATAAATCAAAGGCAACATTCAGTTTACATTATTGTTGATGTACATTATGAAATTTCAATAATTAAAGTTTTATGATTGTTTAGATAACTAAATCAAAATAAGGTAAAACATATTTGTGAAATTGATTTTTGTTTAGAATCATTAAAAACCATAGGTTTCCTTACGGTTCCATCTTTTAGTCACTATTTTCTTGGGTTTATATAATTAGATTTTATTTTCAAACCTAATTTTTAACTTCCCATTCATATGTGGTCTCAAATATGGTAAATTTTAAGAGCCCATATCTAAAACCCCCTTATATTTATTTAGGCAAATCTAATTCATAACCTTGGTGAATCGATAGGTTTAATTAATTTTTTGCTTTCTTGGTTTTCCACCAAACTAGGGTTTTTATAACATAGGTTTTAATTTTTTACACCATTATTTATGTCCTCTTAGATTAAAGTGATTGGGATAAACACTAGGCTAAATGTCTTATCCAAATGATAGGTTTGAATGACTCGATTGAATGACAGGGTCAAATAGTTGGGCTGAACGGTTATAATGAATGGCTTTATCAAATAACTAGGCTGAATAACTCTACCAAACATCTAGGCTGAATGGTAGGGTTGAATAAATCAATTGAATTATAGGGTTGAATTATTGGGATGAATGGCTCAATTGAATGACTAGGTTTAATGGATCTGCCGAATGGCTCTACTGAGTGGTTACACTAAATGACTTTGTCGGACCCCCAAAATAATTTGTATTGTAGGGTATATTATATAAATATATATGTCGTGAATTAAGCTAATTTTTAAGATAATACTATAAAGGGTTGGTGAGTTTATCCCCAAAAATAATTTATATCCCTAAAATTTTGGTGATCTGATCCCATCTGCTAACCCTAAAAAATCATCAAAACCAAAATCCAAAAATTGGAATATTCATGAATTAATGAATATTCATTACTAAAATTTACCCTAGTTTCAAACCTAGGGTTTCTATCCTTCAAATCTTAGATTCCTATGTTTTTTATCCTATTATGAGGAGTATTTGTATTTTTTATTCTTTATGTTTTAGGGTTTAGTGAATTGAGTGACTAATATAAAACTCTTAATAGTTCCCACCCCTTGGATTTTCTATTTTTTAACCATTCCATGCATTATGCTTATAATAGTGAATGAAAAATTATAAATCTTGTGTGATTAATAATGATACCTATATGGATGTATATTTTAATGATAATGATTATGATTATAAATCATATTGGTACAATAGTGATAATTATAGTGACGTAGAGGAAGAAGAAGTTGATGTTGAAATTAATTGTCCTACTTTATACATCCTCACACATTAGAACAAGAATAAAATATAAATATATTACATAATATACTTATTGATGTTTCTAAAATGTACATTAAAGAATAATATACAATAGAGTAGTGAATATATGTTACACATATATATGCTCATGATGTTTTTCCTTGTAATGATATTTATAAATATAACGATGCTTCTAGTAATATAAAAAATATTGATATTTCTTTTTCTCAACTAGAATACGATACTAGTTATTCTCTTAAAGTGAATCATGATATTAATTTCTCTTCTCTTGACATGTCAAATTATGTTATTGTTAAACATTCACATAATGTCAGTTCTTCTCTTCAAATCAAAAATGTTGTTATTGTTATAAATCAATATTCTTCATTCCTCTTCCTTTGTAATGAAAAAATATGTTATTATTACAAATGAATTTGATGTTTTTCTCTCTTCCCATAAAAATAATTGTGATAATATATATTCATTTGAAATTTATATTGAAACACAATGTGATGCCATTTATAATCATTATTTAGAACTAAAATGTGATTACCATCCCATGTTATGCATTGATGTTTTCATAAAATGTCAATAAAATTTATGCAATTATATTTTCATAGAATGTTATTCTAAATTATGCAATGATGTTTCCATAGAATTTGATTCTAAGAAATGTAATGATATTTGTGATCAATCTATTATTCCTATGTTTAGGATAGAGGGTGAACTAACTCCAATCAATAAATCAATAAATACTTCCAAACCATGACTATTCCTACCAACCATATCATCTCTATGATACATTATATAGGTGACATCCAAAATAAAGTGTTTTTATCTCACTTTGAAATCTAAATCACATGATGATAATATGAATAATAATGTCATATTTGGAAAAAATGTAACATAAATAATATTTAATTTGACTTACCCAAAAGGATTTTTCATGTCCAACTTCCCATTATTTGATGGTCATGGAGGTCCTATTAGTCAATTAACTAAGTATGTAATTTATTTTAAGAAATGCTTAAATGATGGTGGAATATTATTAAATAAATTGCACAAAATTTTATAAGGAGATGCCTTTGATTGGTTTCATATTATTCTTAGTGTCTCTTTACCTTAATTTAAGAATCTATACGTGGGTTTCTTATCCATATTTATAAATAAAAAGGTTACAATAGAACATATCCAAAGTCTAAAGCAAGGTTATGATGAGATTCTTGAAGATTACATTTTATGATTTATAATCACATTAAATTATTTAATGTATAAAACCTTAGATTTGGGAATGGAATTAATATTTAACAAGGGTTTTATGTTTCCACTTAAGGAAAGAACACTTTAAACTCCTACACTTATTTTTAGAGACTCTATATGGATATTTTCTATTAAACTATCAATCTTAAATTACAATTATTCATGAGCATATTTACCTAAGAGGTTAATTAGCCATAAGGATTTTCAACCAAGTAAATCAACATGTAAAAAGAGTCTAATCAAGGTTTTTAATAAAATGATAGATTTAAAAGACATGGATTACAAGAAAAAGGCTAATATGAGTGTACCTATTGAAAATAGGAATGAAACACTTAAGTTTTATAATTTTAAGGTTATACCAAGTGATATTATATAGAAATTAATTGATAAGAAGCTAATAAAATTACATCATAATTATTATCACCCTTACCATCCCATTTAACTACTAGGGGTCAGATCTTTTGTAATTATCATTGTATCAATGGACACAAAGATTAACATTGTTATGCAATGAAAATTAAAATTAAACATCTTGTGGATATAGGAGTTATTGCATTTGGTACAATTGATAATAGGTCAAAAATATCCCATTATATATCTTATTCTAATAATCATAATAGGAAGATCGAGGTATCTTAGGAAATTCCTACCAAGGATCCAATGGTATCTCAGGCTTCTATGGAAGATATCACCAGGATAAAATATTAATGTAATTCACACTCTACAAGGATTAATCTTTCCTAGACAGTTTATATTAAGGATCTAATGGTAATTAGAAAAATTATCAGAGGTTAATATAGAGAAGGCATCATTTAAAATGAAAATAAACAATTCATTATATGTACAATTGGATTTCTTTAGGTTTTGGGATACAAAGATCGATATTTAAAACATATCCATCTTTATGAGAATGCCATGGGCCATGCTAATAAATTTATTTGGATGAGGTCTAAGATAGTATAAACATTATTAAATGTGCATAATTCTATTCCAAAGGTAATATGACTTTAGGACAATCATGTTTACAACAAATGGGAGCAAATTTTAATAACAATAATATGACTATCTGCTTTACTTTCCAACATAGGTTACTTACATATAAAAAATATAGATAAAGCACATAAAATGATATAATTACATCATATCAAACACAAATTTTCATACAAAATAAAAATAAATAAGTTAAATATCAAGTAAGGAAATAAGAAAATAACATTACACAACAAGATCATGAAAATCAACCATTCATAATTGTCATCAGAGAGATACATCAATTAGTTTAAAATATTTCAAATGATTATAGCACAAAATTATTGTTTTCAAGTGGTTGGTCATATAGTTTTTAGACACCCCATATTAATTTTCGGTATTTATTCTACACATATGCATTGTACTTCAATGCCATATAATATTAAGTATATTTATACAAATACTAAGTAATAACACTTAAAATACATCAAGTAATATAAAAATATATAACATTATCTACCAAATCAAGTGTGCAAGAAACAACATGGAAGATTAGAGATCACATAATATATATCTCAAATAAAATTTTAAAACAAGCATCAAAGAATAATGGGGGCATGCTTCCCCTATTCCTTGGCATCATCTATAAACTTAGATGATGAAACACCACTATCTAAATTAGGACCTCAGGAATGATACCTACTTTGTCTCTCCCAATCCTCACAAAAGGCTATTTTATCTTGGAGCCTACCATGCTCCTCATGTAATCTAATGTTCTCAACATGATGGACATACTTAGAAAAAATATTTTTGTTCCAAATCATCACCACCTATATCTGGTGGAGGAATGTTTTGCATCCCCATAGTGCTTTAAACTCATCTTTATCTCCAATAAATTTAATGAAAATTAAAGCCGCAATAACAACATGATTAAATAAGATTTATTTAATGTCATCCATATGATTGACTAATCCACCTCCATAATATCATCTAGGATTTTCCATGTTAAAATATGAATGTAAGCATCTATAATGGATATTTATAATTTATCTCTTATAAAAAAATGTAATTCACACCAGAAATTAGAAACTTATAAACAAAGTAAAATCAAATAAAAATACTAATATACATATATACTTAATTTTATCTCTAGTAGTTGAAATAAGTTGTCTCATATATTGACCAACTCCTCTATCATTTATGCCTTGATGCTAAGGTGTAACACCAACATCATTAGTCAGAAGATGAAAAAAAGGCCATATATTCTACATACACCATTAAGTGTACTCTATTGTACAAATCAAGTCATCATTGATAGTTAAGACCATAGGTAGATCCATATTTCCCATATGAAGTAATGTTAGATCAACATCAAAAGGATGATCCTTATCTCCTAGATGATGGGTAGACCTATGGGTCTATTTCCATGGATATGATACTAGGTGAAAATATTCCTTAATTATAAATTGTCAAATAACTCTCTCATATTAGAATATCTCGATGACACCACAAAAGTGATCATGTAACCATAAACTAATCCTGATATGTTAAAACTCTATGGCATTCTCAAGCCAACCTAAAAACCATATATTATGTCTCCACACTATCATATCAAGAGATAATAAATCAAGCATAATGTGATAATTCATTATGATATGACCATGATGAGACCTACTAACCCACCACTCAACATATGTACATGTATGTGCCTAACTATAATAAGGACCTCTAATTATCTATCTAACACCAACATGATCATAAGCCCATATGTGAAATAATATAGTCAAACATAAATAGCTGACATGATCTTTTATGGTATTTATATAAAAGTTACTATAAAAATGGAATAACATAGTACACCACCAACCATATTTAGTTCCATGATCATATATATATAAAACTATCCTATGCATGTGATAATATATTTCCACCTACTGCCATCCATAGTTATGAAGGATTCCAAGAAAACACTCAAGTAGTTACACAATCATAGGAAAATAGGAAATAATATCTCTAATAATAAAATTATTATATCACCATCTCTATAATGAGTCATATATCCTAAATAATCATACATTGATGAACATGCCTAATATGGCCCAACCCCTCTACATTATGCACCACTACATGGATGTCTACCATTAAAAAAATCATAATGCACTAGAAATATTTTAAAGTGACTATCATATACCTAGTGGGAAGGCAAAAGGTACATACATTTGTGTTCCACCTCTCATCCAATGTAGTCATCAAATGTATATCATATGGTATATGATTGAGATAGGCAACATGGCCTAAACCTGACATATCAAATATTTTTTTTAATTGACATTTAAGATATCTGACTCTCACATAGTCTCCATATGCGTATTGTAACAAAACTCTCTAATATGCACATCTCATTAAAAAATTAAAAAAAAACATCAGATTCTACATGATTAAATCATATAAGTAAAAAATAAGTGTTTCAATATCATATTTTACCTATTTATTATCTATGGACACCTTCATCATAAATTATACCCATGCATAGGATGAGTTCATAAAAATCCTAGACAAACTTGATAGAACTTAGACACTAGCATCAAAAATAGGACATTATCCATTGTGTCCAATTAATTTTAGTTTTAAGATAGAGATATAATTTAAATTACACATATTTCAAAGCAAAATATTCAAGAGCTAATCTATTCACAAATTTAAAAATATTGAATTCTTGAACAACAAGTTTATCATATTCAATAATCACATTAATTCATCATTCCAAATGGGTCACATGTTATTGCATACACTTTTCCAATGATCATAATTATCTATAAATATACATATTTTGACATGATCAATTCAATATCCTTATCCTTCATATAAAAAAGGGTCATATAGTGGGATTTACCTATTTCACATAGATATTTAGATTATTACAATTACCCAGATTGGTAAAATTATTCAAATTGATTCAATTATTTCAGATTAGGTCAAATTATAATATAAATACATATATGTCACAAATTGATACAAGTTAGGGCATCTATAGTGCATATGTCATACATGTTACATATTTTAGTATTTTTTATATTTTTAGATTGTATAAAAAAATATGTCCTTCCATATCACATGTTGGCACTAATTACATCAGATTGGGGGAATGAATAAAAATCATACATCCATCATTATAACTTCTTATGTCAGCAAAAATTAGATAAAATTATGGGACATGGACATCATTCATGCACATACACACTAATTCAAATTTTATATTATGGCATCAAGGGTACTATTGATGCCTCTAAGTGTTCCACAGGGGTTCTTAGTGTTCAAATAACAATTCTCATTTTAGAATTCTATGAATTTACAGTATGAGTAGCAGGTTGTGGCAACTTGATGTTACCTGTGGTGAAATAGTAGTAGAGATATGTATGGGTGTTACACAAATTTATAATGAGTGATGGTTGGGAGCCACCATGGTCCATTTTTTGTGAATTACAAAGAATCTATGTTAATTTTTAGTGAATTATGATCTAAACTTAAGATAAAAATTAGTCTAGGTGTATATTTATTATGAATCTAAAACTAAAGTGATTTGGTGTAAAAAAGGAGCAAAGAAAAGGGTAAGGCATAAAAGAAAACAAGTGATTACCAATCTTAGTTTCAAATATCATGACAAATCATCAATTGCAACTGAGTATGCATTTAAACCAATATACAATGTAAAATAGCCTAAGCTCAGATTTCACTATATATCAGGCAAACTATAAAGGATAATGTAAAGAATCACAAGTAAGAACTAGGTCCACTTTTAAAAATTTACTACTATAATCAAATAACATTTGCACATCTAAATATAGAGTAAAATGAAGTGAAGTAAAACCCAAGATCCTCCAACTAATCTAGCATGTGCACAAATTAGAAACCCTATGATTAGGAAAAGCAACCTAGAATTCAAAGAAATTATTCAAATTCAAGACATAAACTAGAAATTGAGAGAAAATATATCTTAACAATTGACATATCAAATATGGACAATCTTTTTAGAACTCCTTGATTATATTAATTGATTCAAGTATACAAAATTTTCTCAAAATTCTCCCTCTCTTTACAAGATGGTGACACATACCTTTTATAGAAAGATAAGGTAGTACACTGGTCAGTCACAACATATAGGCATACAAAAGATAATGACAACTATCCTTCCATATAAATTTATAGTATACACTTATTTTTACAATCAGATTGACCTAGGGCAATATGCTAACAAACTATCATATTCCCTACAAAACAATATTCCTATTTTAGATATTACAAAGTTTTTAAAAAAGGGAATATTTAGCTGGATGGTGGGATCATTGCCTTTAAACTCTCTTACTGAGCCTATAGCAATTCCATTTCCTTCTAATGTCACTTCTTGATAAAATCAAGGTCCATGATTAATTTCATGTGGAAGATTTCTTCTTGATTAGCTAGGTCATTCAAATCCCTGTCATCTCTAGCCATAACCTCCTTTATGCTCCTGGACTCTATAATATTCTCCTTAGCATTAAAGATCATGTCCAAGATTATTCTTTTGTCCCTACTATATTGGCCTTGGATTTTTCTCTTGACTAACTTCATGACCAAGGTGACCATATAATTGAATTCAACTTCATCAATGACTCTAAGGGCATAAATCTTGGTAGGATTAACTAGTATGGAACCCAAGAGCTTCTCAATCTTAACGATAAATTCTTTTCCATCTATCAATAACGTATCAAAATTTCTTTTCCTCACACTTATTCCTTGGATTTTGTTGACTACTATCCCAAATATGGCATTTAGATGGGCCAAGTTAATAGATTTGAACTTAAGAATCTTGTTCCCAATTCATATGCTTATGATATCCCTTAACTTGGTCTCTAATTCTTTCCATTCTACTATCATTCCCTTGCTACTCCACTTTGCTAGCTTAGTGCATCTTGCCTTAACTTCATAGACTATAGAGATCTAAATATATCAAAGAATGAGGCTTCAAACATATCTAAAATGGCATCAGGCATAGAAAAAATTACCTGTGTCTCAAGGTTCTCCTTCTCCTCTAAATTATGGATCCTCTAATTCATTCCCCTAATTCTAGCTTTATTCTGAGTTGATTGGGCATCAAGTAAACTTTTAACATCCTCCGCATGAGTAAGATGTTCTCCTGGTTATTATCCTTCAATAAGGGTCAATTCAACAAAAGGTTCCACCTTCTGAAAGGTGAATTCTTTAGTTTCCACCATGGCTTCCCTAGTGGTGACCCTTTCCAATCCAACAATCTCTAGATTAAATTGGATAGTGGTGACCGGCTCTATAAACTTGGGAGGTTTAGGGACCTCAATTCTTGATTTGCTTGATGCTCCAGGAGAATCCATCTTCTTGCCTTTAGGTCCTAGAGTAACCATAATTCTTCTTTCTTCCTCTTCCTTCATAAAATCCCTAATCCATGGCTTAATTTCATCATGTAATTCAATGTTGTTAGTTTTTTTATGGCCCATTAATGGGATTAAGAAGGGATATTTTGTAATTTGTCATAAAAAACTAGTCATGAATGACTGGTCTATGAATGTGGAATTCATCACTGAATAAATTTATCTCACTTATGGGGTGAGAGATGGTTAATATTTATCTCTTTGATCCAATAGGGACCAAATCTAACTTTTCCTTTCTCTTCTCTTTAGGGTCCACTAAGACTACTTCAAGAATAATCTCTTTTCCTTTCTCTTCTCCAAGCTCCCCTACTTAGAGTTGAGTTTCCTCATTCTGTTCCCCTTCTTCATCTGTGACATATGCCTCTACAATTTTCTTGAGAGCACCCAAGAGTGTCTCATCTAGTTCTAAGGCAATCATATCTATATGTTCAATTGGGGAAGGTGGCGTTTGGGGTAGTGCTAAAGATGAGGGCCCCTATCTAGGTCTCTCTTCTAGATTTTCCTTCTCATGCCCTTGTTTAATTTTATTCTGAGGCTATGGTTTCTCCACTTGAGGTTGTTCTGGAGAGGATGCATTTTCCATGCCTCTCTTGATGGCTTATCATCTTTTGTCAAACTATGATCAAGCTTGATGTTGTGTCCTTTGATCTTGGAAAACACTTCTTCTTAATTCTTGGCCTTAATGTAAATGATGTCATGAATACCAAGATGATGCATATATTTAAGATTGGGTAGATTCTTCTCCTTTAAATGATTACTCACTATACTCTTTGGGTCTCACATTATGAACCCCTCTAATTGAAACCCAAATGAGTCTCTATGCTTAGAAATGGTATCCATCTATTTCCAATCTTGTAGTATAGTTATTTCAATAATTAGAAGGAAGGGGTGGAGAATACCCTTCCTCTTTTCCTTACAAATTCCATCAATGCCATAGATGAGTTGGGAGGCAATTTCTTGCTCATCCATCTTTCTAAGAACATACACTAGTAATCTATAGGGCTAGGACATGATCCCACTCAATCCTGATGATAATGAAGTCTAGATAGAACTAGATGTCACCCATCATCTTGACATATTTCTTGATCAATGGATGGAATCTAGGCATGGGAATAATTGTAATATCCTCCACTATGGCTGGGTAGACACAACAAAAAATAAACTCCATATGGTTCTTATACTTAAAGATGTGTAATTTGGAGTAATGGTGGGAAATGGTAGTTTTTCCCTTAGGAGACCAATTTCTAATCCCTAGGAAGTTAATAGAGGCAAATAGGGCATCTAGTAGGTATGACATCATATAAAATTATTAATATATCCTTTTGATAGTAGTGAACTTCTTGGTGAGGAAGACATTGATCAAATCTCTAATTGGAGGGGTGAGCTTTTCTTCCACCATGAAATGCACATAGGGGACCTAGAATTTTTACATAGGTGGTTGAGGGGCCCCTTAATAATAAATTTAACAAGGTCATGATTAACCTGATTCCCTCTCTAAACTATACTATTGGGATCTTACCCTCAAAGTCTCTTAAGACATGGGTCCCTTGGTGTAACGAAGGTCTAAGGATGGTGTCTAGGTGATGTTTGTTGGTCCATTATTTGATTTTGGTAAATTATATGTGGGGTATTATGAGATTATAGTATTTATTTAAGGCCATAGGGGAAATATAAGCTACCTTCTTAGAACTCCCTTTTTGGATGATCTAAACATTATCTATCCTACAATCAACAAAGATATGAGTAAGGACATCTATACAATGCAATGCCTTAAGCTTTATAGTAGTGTGGTGAAGGCCCATCATCTAGACAATGACCAAAGCATAATGCCTCATACTCACTATGGAAATTCTCTGCTCTTCCATGGCAAAGAAGATTTTAGACCAATTCTTGATACCTGGGAAATTCAAGGCCACAATGTCTAATTTAGTGTCTTTAAAGATACATCCCTCATTATCTATTGATAGGTAGAGTGTGGTATCCTCTTTCAACTACTACCTGTGAGCTACCATGGTCTCTAATTCCATAAATTATTCACACTAGATTGTAAATTGGTCTCTATAGTAGCTCTTCTTGTGCTTAAAAACATAATCAAGCCCTCTTCGAATCAAATTGTAACCAATTGAGTTCATTTGTGTCACTTTTATGCAGGGTTTTAGAGCTTTAATGATAGGATATATCTAGACTCTAGCTCATATGTTCTTTGGATTTGATTTGGAACTTGGCCTTTATACTTTGACATTATCAAGCCCACAAGATCTATTGTTTTTTCCTTTTCTACTTGTATGGTGCTTAAGTTTCAATGATCTAGAATTTTCATGGAATTTTTCATAAATGCTTTTTGAGCACTAGCCATTGGTATTTAAAATGCATTCTTTTGTTTCACACTATTGGATGACAATCCTATGAGTGATTGTGAACCATTTATCATGATTCAATTCCTTATTTCTGATTAGCTCCTTTTTGTGGTAAGCCTCGTAGTTATACCACTTGACATCTTCACATACCTTCTTATGCTTTATATCCTGCATTAGTAGTTTGTTAAATGAGCATTGGCCATGTGGCAAGCTTATGGGTCTTTGAAAAGTCATCAATGATTTTGCATCATTATATCATAAAGCACCATAAAACATAAACTATTGATCATTTGTTAGTTTCACCTCAAATGTGCTTCCACCATGCTCATGCTTGGGGGATCTTGGGATTCCATTGAAAATTCCATGATATCTTCATGTCATTAGATATTCCTCCTATGATAAAGCATAAACCATTAATCTATGAAGATGCCCAAGCTAAGTTAGCACATTATTAAGGTGGGACCTAGGCTTAAAAATCTTAGGCTAAGGTTTATTTTATGTTTATTAAACATGAAATAAACTTTATGATAAAGTATTTATGCCTAAGTTTTTTAGATTTATGCATAGGGTACCAAAGCCAAATATTTTAGGTCAAAGTTTACAATATGTTACATAAGCATAATGTATAATTTAGGATAAAATAATTATGCCAATCTTATAAAATACACTCAAAGGGGGTCAGAATGATATAATGTTCTAACGTTTAAATAGGGTTTCATTGTATTAATAAACACATTAAAATCTTTGGTTAGAAGCACTTGGTCTAGGTTCTACGTTATCAAGACTCTTTTTAGAATAAGACTTAGTATAAGACTTTAGTCTAAGGTTCAAGGCACTTAAAAATGCAATGGGGACCTTAAAATATAGAACTAGACTAAATTTTATTTTGCATATACTTAGACCATAAGACCATTTCTATATTTGTAGATTGAAGATTTCCAGTGTTTGAGAATCTTTCGAGAACTTTTATTAGCCTGCAAAGCAATTCATGAGGTTTTTAGTGAGATTTTAGATTGTATTTTAACCCTGAGCAAAATAATCCATTAAATTAAATTTGATGATCTCACAAATGTCAAATACGTCCTTGTGGATGTCAAATGATGGTCATATGAATGTTAATTTTAAACTAGTGAAGCTTTTAATTTGATGGGATTAAAGTTGATGATCATGCATACATCAAATACATCTTTATAGATGTCGAATGATGGTCATACAAACATCAAATTTAATCTCATAAAATTCTTGTGACCCAACAAGAATGCCACTTGGCACTGGACTTCCCAAGATCTTGGACCTAATTCATTACACTAGATCAAGATCCATGAGTAAGTGAGAGCTACAGGATCATGATTTGAGAGTTTGCTCATGATTGGTTTTTTTTGTCAACAAGGTCCCTTTTCTTTTAATCCTTGAATGTATGGGTTCCACGTGTTGATCCTATAGGCATTTTGTAATCTTTTAAATTTTAAATTGTGCCCCACTCCATTTGATAAAGTATTCATGATGAAGCGAGAACCATTAGATGAAGACTAATGACACAACTTTGTTGGGGCCTTCATGTCATTGGATCCTTTTCTTGTGACTAAGATTAGATGGTTAGATCCTCTAAGATGAAAACTAGTTAAGTCAAAGTTTGAGCCTTTCTCACTTTGTCAGATCAAATACCATGATAAAGTGAGGGTCATTGGATCCTACAAGATGCCAAGAAGTTATGTTAGGACTTGCAGTGATATAAAATACTTAAGATAAGGTATTATGGCTAAGGTATCATTTGTATTAATAAATATGATAGGGTCTTAGGATTAAAATGTTAAGCTAAGGTATAAATCAAAAGGGGCCAAGCTAGGAAATATTAAAAGGACCCTGTAAAACAAAAATTAGTTAGGCACACAAGGAACTTAAAAAAGGAAAACAATAAAGGGTACCAAGAATTTTAGACTAATATTTAGTCATGTTAAAAATCATGAATAAGATTAAGATATGAAATTTATGCTTAAGTCCAAAGTGGGTTTTTAAAAGGTTCTTGCCAATTTAGTTTCCACTAGTATTTAAATTTGAACTGAGTATTTTGCCAAGGTTTTAGAAAATGAACTTCTCAAGAACAAAAACCATGGAACCTACAACTAAAATCCATGAAGACCATTTATTAACAATGTTAGACAAAATTAAAGCAAAACATAACTAAGTAATCTTGATTTTAATAAATTGGATGATCTTCAAATTCTACAAATGATCTTAACATGCCATACTTTCATGTTCAATTTTCAACGTTTCTCAAGGGTACCAATTTTTAAAATTGGGGATATGTTGGCCTCAACAAATGGTGACTCATGGGGGAAACATATTAATATGTTAGAATCTAGAGACTCTAATTTAGACAAATAATTAGCTCATCCACTCCACTTGATCAATATCATCATCCAAATCAGATTATGGTTGAAAAAAACTTTGCACTTGCAAATTTAGGGTCAAACGTCAAGACATAGCCATAATGTGTGTGCTCTTTGATTCCACTTACTATTTTCAATGGGGTTCAATAAATAAATTACAGGTTGCCTGTCCTTCATCACTAATACTTGACTTATAATATGTTAAGATGTTCATTAAGAACCATGCTTTTATTCAGAGAAGGCTTGGGAATTACTCTACTACTAGCCATGTGTCTATAACCCTAATAAAGATACCTTTGGCTCCACTCAATGCCTTTCTCCACTACCATCTAGGCATCCATAGCCTTGGTAGAGATTACTCAAATCATCTATGCCTAATTTTTTTTGATTTTGCATTGTATCCTTCCTTTTATACTTTATTTAGAATTTATACTTTTAGCAAGGTTAGGAAACAAGGTAGCTAGGTTTCAATATTTGGTCAAATATTTGATCTTTGGAAAATCACCTATGGCTACAACCATTATCCCAAGAAAGGATGTTGATTAAGTGATAGTATGAGTATATCATGATAGTTTGAGATTTCACCCTACAAGTGTAAGTCTTCTTAAAACTAGTTTGAGGTCAAGACAATGGTCTGGTTCTCATGAAACAGTTGGCTTATTCCATTCGTCTTTACCATTTTTTCCATGTTACAACATTAAGCTTGACATTTCAGGACCATAGTAATCATATACATGGGGTTCACACCTACATTTATAAGTTTTTGGAATTTTTAAGCAAACTTCATAACTTTGAGCTCAAGATTTCCCAAAAGGACTTACTAAAAACAAGGAACAAAACAATAGGAAATAAACACAACCAAAATCAAGAAAGCAAAAAATTAAAGGAAAGAAAATAAATATATACATGCTTATATACAAAAAGAGGGAAAGAAAGAAAGAACTGAAAGAAAACTAGCTAGCCTACCTACACTAAATCTAACCATCTTACAGTTTACTCCATGAAGACCTCAGGAGGAGTAACAAAGAAAGAGTGCTTGAGGTACTACCCATTGGTAGGCAATGTGAATTCTGATCCTTGTAGATCTTTGAGCTTGATGGTGTTGTTTCCCAGTGTTTTTACAATTTGGTATGGTCTAATCCATAAAAGTGTGAATTTTCCATGTTTGCCCTTAGGCTCAGATGCTTTATCCCAAAGGAGAACTAGGTCTCCTTGTCTAAACACCTTTATATTTGATATTTTATCAAACCATCTTTTCACTATGGTTTGATGCCTGCTAAAGTGAGCAAAGGCTTTCTCCTTTGTATCTTCCATCTGAATGATGTCCAATAATTTAGAGTTGGTGAGTTCTTGGATTTATACCATGTACTCTTGCATGAATTTATATGTAGGAAACTTGAGTTTGATAGGAAAGATAGGTTCCTAGCCATACACCAATAAAAATGGTGAGGCTCTCAAGGCTTGTTTAATTCTTATCCTATCTATCCATAGTGAAAATTTAAGGAGCTTATGCTAGGTCCTATGCTTATCTATAACATACTTCTTGATTGCTTTCATTAGGTTTTTGTTTATATATTTGGAGACTCCATTTCCTTGGGGATAATGGTTGGATTCAAACTTGAGAGTGATGCTATTATCGTATACCCATTCAGTCATCTCTATAGATATGAATGTAGACCCATTGTCACATACTAGAGATACTGGAGTTTTAAACCAAGTACAAATGTTTTCTTTCAAGAAATTGATCACTTCTTCAGTATTACATTATTTAGTGGTTATAGCTTCAATCCACCTTGTATAATAGTCTATGGTAGTCAGGACATACTTATGACCTTCAGATGAATTAGGGTTGATTATCCCAAAAAAGTCTAACCCCCATTTACTAAAGAGTTTGTCAACCATGACTACTTGTAGAGGCATTAGTGCTTTTGGTTCCTTAGTGCTAAATACTTGATTTGAGTGACATTCCCTCACATGTTTATGATAATCCTTAAAAATAATTGTCTAATAATAGCTAGCTCTAAGAATTTAAGGGGTTGTGGTCCTCCCAGATGGATTCCCACTACCCAAATTTTCATGGAAGGTGATCATGATTTGGGTGGATTCTTCTTATGAGACACATCTCAAGTAAATTCTTTCAAAATTTATTCTATATAAGACCCCATATATTATCAAGTAATGGGCTAACTTCAATCTTAGGGCCATCTTTTTCTCCCTAGATAATCCTATAATATAAGTACCATTAATTAGTAAATGTATGATCAAATCATACCACTCACTAGGTTGAAATTTCTATTGATCTACTTGCATAATAATTAGCCTATGGTTAGTATTAGAAATCATCTATATCATCCCTTGTCACCTTACCAATTTTTTTATTTTCATCTCCAAATCACAATCCTATAAAATTGACATCCACTTACCTCTATGTTCTCCTAGTTTATTCTGACTTTACATAAGTTTAGTGGTGGGGTTAGGTAAGATAGCATGTACCTTATTTTTAAGGATATAATGCCTAAATTTATTAATTGCCTTAACTAATTCACATGCCTGCTTACCAATAAATGAATAATTTAACTCATAATTCTTAAAATTACTACTCATAAAAGCTATGGGGTGATCACACCCATCAATATTTTGAGTTAACACTACTAACGTAGTATGGTTAGATGCAAAAGAATAGAGGTATAAGTCCCTTGAAAAGTTAGGACTTAGGAGGACTAGAGCTTGGATAATGGCCTCCTTGATATCATTTAATGCCTTTCTATATTGTTCATTTCATGTGACCTTAGCATCCTTCTTTATCATGTCATTCAATGGCTTGACAATCTCTACAAATTTGGAAATAAATTTTATTATAAAATTTATCTTACCAAAAAATGACTTTATCTCTTTTTTACTATTTGGAGGTTCTATTCTAGATATGGCATTCACTCTTTTAGGATCTATAGATATCTCATCTTTGGTTATAACATGACCCAATAAATTTCCTTCAGTAACATAAAAAATACTTTTCTTAGGTTTTAAGAAAATCCCATACCTTCTACATCTTTCAAACACTTGTTGTAAATGCATGAAGTGATCTTCCCTATTTTTAGAAAAATAAATTAAATCATCCATATAAATAATGATGCATTTACCTATCAGGCCCTGGAAGGCATGATCCATAGCTATTTGAAAAGTATCTCCTATATTGACTATCCCAAAGGCCATTCTCTTGTATGCAAAAGTTCCCCACTTGGTGGTGAATGCTATCTTCATCCTATCTTCTTTATCAACTAATACTTGGTTATAACCTTAAAATCCATCAAGGAAAGACATCATGGTTGAACCTAAAACAACTTGTATACATGGTTAAGATAAGGAAGTGCACAGTTATCCTTCTTAGATGCTTTGTTTAAATTCCTAAAATCAATATAGAGCCTAATCTTACCATTCTTCTTCCTGAATAGTACTAAATTATCCACCTAAGTAGAATTCCTGATGGGAAATAATATCTTAGCATCTAGAAGTCTCTTAACCTCTTTAAAAATCATTGGCTCTAAGACAAGGTTTACTAGTCTTTATTTCTATATAAATGGATTGTAGCTTTATTTAAGGGGTATAGTCTGGGTATTGACTCTTGGATCAAATATCTTTAAGTCATTATTAGACCAATCTATGACATCCCTGTATTTGGTGAGGAGTTCTTTGGCCTTCTAATTTTTAATGTTTGTAGAGGCTTTCCCAACATTTACTAACTAGGGTTGATCTTGGAGATCAAGATCAACAACATTATAGTATTTCATACTTACCTTGTGAATATTAGAAACCTCAGCCAATTTATCTTGATTAGATAGTCTCTCTAAATAAATCATCCCCTTAGGGATCTTGTTTTCATTCAATTTAATGACTTTACCATCAAATTTGTCCTTCTTAGATTTATTTTAATTAGCCTCATCAATACTATGTGAATCAAATACTCCAAAATTGGTCATGAAATCCAATATCTACTAATCATCATTAAAAACTTGAAAGTGGTTAACATTATCAAGCACTGAAGGACAAGGGATCAACTCAATGCTAAAATTGGGAGAATCTTGGTTGGGCATGAGTTTGGCTACAATAGATGGTAACTCATTAGTAGTTTAGTTTTACTCTCTTGGGATGGAGGTAATGATAAAAGCATCAAAGGATTGAATCAAATACCAAACCCTAAACTTATACCTTTTTAAGTATTAGAGCTTGCATTGGTATTTGCTTCTTACCTTGTTGACCACTAGTTCTAAATACCCATAAACTAGTAATTTTTTGACCTTATACTTGATAGAAAATTGTAAACCCAGGATAAGGGATTCATATTTAATAATATTATTAGTACAAGTGAATTAAAGTCTATAAGAAGCATGGTATTTATCACCAATGGAGTTAGTAAGGACAATACCTACTCTTGATCCAAACTTTTATCAAGCATCATCAAAATACAACTTCCATAATTCAAGAACAATATGAACATTCTTGGGATCACATACCTTATCAGTCTCTAGGGTGAAAACACCTAAGTTTGAGTCAATTATGTTGATCCTCTCATTCACAATATTGTACTCAGTTATCATGTGTTTCATCCTTGGTTCTCTCTCAACCCTGATCTGATTAGGGACTCATTTCCAAGGTAGCCATAAATGGGAAAAATCTATGGACATTTATCCATTCAAATCCTTGGTTCAATCCTACTTAACAAGATTCCATAAACATCAGGTATATCAACTACTTGAATATGAATGAATTGCTGCACTCTAGGCTCAGAAGCTAGTTACATATGAGAATTTAAAAGTTCCCCAATTACCTTGACTCTAGATTTGTTTAACTAAGTTACAACTATACCAAAATTAATAGGAGTTAGGCCAAGTTGTTTTTATATACTTGTGGGAATGATGTTAGTAGAAGCACTATAATCTAGTAAAAAATTGTGTAACTTCTTACCAAACATCCTAAGAGTGAGCAAGAAAGGGAGAGATTCAGCCTTGGGTTTGTACACCATTACATTATCATGATTAGCCTTAGGTGGCTTGTTGGAATTATTTGACAAAGACTCCATAAAGTGGTCCCTTTTATTTATGATCTATTTAAGTTCATGCAATGTAATATTAGCCTTTATCTTCTTCATATCCTCAATAATGTTATATCTAGTTTTAGAAGAGCTAGGAATACCAATGTTAGGTTTAGAAGTACTCCCTTTGGGTGGCTCTAGATTGTTGCTTGAAGAAGTGTTTAGAGGGGTTCCAAAATTATTTGGATGAGTTGAGGTAGTTATGAGATACTTCTTCTCTGTATTCCTCAAGGAATAGGTCTTCTTCAAGAACTGTTGAAAGGCTGGGATCTCCTTAGGGATCTCATCAGGGTCATTCTCTTCATAGAAAGGGAAATCAAAATTATCTACCATGAAGGCTTGGTTAGATGACTTGGATCCAAAATCACCTATACTATTTTCCTTGTTAGGGGCTATTTCAATTGTATCTATATCCTATTGGAAAGCCTCAAAGGATTTGAAACATTCAATACAATCAATTTTACCATGTTTGGCTATGTAATGTACCCTACAATAATCATGTAATGCAATATCAGTAAGGTTAATGTCCATATTCTTATTACTAGAAGATTGTTCATTATATTTGTTGTTGTGAAAACTATAATTATGAAAAATATTATTTGGCCTATTATAAATTTGAAATGAGAAGTTCCTACCAAAGCTTTTAGTAGTATTTCCAACTTGTTTTTGTAGCTGAAAAAAATTAGTGCTCAACTTTGGGACCTTTTTTAGGATAAATTCATTCTTGTTTTTAGGGGTTTCAAAATTATGTACCTGGTTATTGTTAGTAATTGGTATTAAATCCCTTTGTTCATTTGTATTTAATCCATTAGTAAGATGATTTAAGAATACTAAGTTTTGATTGAGAGAAACATGACTCAATGGTAATTCATTTTAGTTTGGGAGTTGATTTAAGGTTAGGATATTTTGGTTGTTATTGGGGAATAAATTCATCACAGGCATCTATGGGTTGATGTTTGAAACAAAATATGCAATTTGCCTTTGGGTATGCATATAATAATTGATGGTGACTACCTCATAATAGGCTCTTGCTAATGAATTTATAGTTGTCATGGATCTCTTCAAGAATACAGAGGTCATGGGATCTACTACATATTTGTAGATTTCTAAAGCTAAGACATCATCAAGCTTATAGGGGTCTATAGTCCTACTATATATTTTCTAAAATATAACACTAAAGGAAATAATAGGCTCACTTACATCCCTTAAAATGGTGGTGAACTGATGGTAAATAACACAAGGCCTAATAATATTACCAAATTGATTTATAGAAATATCGATAAAACCATCCCAGCTAGTGAGGTAATTATCAAGAAAGTTTAAGAACCATTCATAAGTATCATCCTTAAAGGTAAAGGGGAATAAACTACAAGCCACATCCTCATGCAAAACATTTAGCAAACTTAAGGCAACTTTAAAAGACTTAATGTGCTCTTCAGAAAATAATACTAGTTGGACTAAATGTAGGCAAATACTTCTCAAGGTTACATGGGAGATCATGTACCACACCTACTAAATTTATTGAAGATTATCCCAACCAAACCATACTTGGATGAAGGTTGAAGGTAAAGGTACCTTGAAGAAGTGAATTTGGGTAAGATTTGGATCTCCTATGTCTACCTTTGTCATATCTAGCTTTTCAATGGACCTCAAGTTCAGGAAAAGGTTCCCTTATCTTTGAATATGATTTGGTTCAAATATTTGGCAATTGCAGCTTGAAAGTTGAAAATCCTATTTGAAATATGATGTATCAGGAAATATTTATAAGGAACAAGAATTAAACCTATACATTAAGCTCATTTTGTAAAGATTTCTTAAAAAATAGTAAAGGACGTTGATCTTTGCCAAAAATAGTTCAAAGATGTATCCAATTATGCTAATATGATCTATATTTATAATTTTAAGATCAAATGAACTCATATATATGAAATATATGCCACTCCTTGATCAAAACAATTTGTCCTAACCTCAAATACTATGGATTTTCAAAGCTTAAGATAAATTTACCAAAAATAAGCATCAAACCTTAACAAACCTTGATCTTTGCCAAAGGAAGCACAAAGATATGCCACAGATCAAAAAGGTCAATGATATTTATAATTCTAAGCAAATAATTCACTCAAATATAAAAAGATACACTAATCTTGGATCAAAACACACAAAGACTAATAAAGGTTTAAGGAATTCACAAAGGTCCCTCCTTCTAGTGCCAGTGGAAATGCCTTGTTGATTCCTCTAAGTGTACCACAAGGGTTTTTAGTGTTCAAAGAACACTTCTCATTTTAGAATTATATGAATTTAGAGCATGAGTATCAGGTTGTGGCAACTTGATGTTACCTATGGTGAAAAAGTGGAAGAGATATGTTTGGGTGTTCCACAAATTTATAATGAGTGATGGTTGGGAGCCATCATTATCTATTATTTGTGAATTGCAAAGAATCTATGTTAATTCTTAGTGAATTATGATTTGAACTTAAGATACAAATTAATCTAGGTGTATATTTATAATAAAACTAAAACTAAAGTGATCTGGTGTAAAAAAGGAGCAAAGAGAAGTGTAAGGTAGAAAATAAAATAAGTGATTGCCAATCTTAGTTTCAAATATCATGACAAAACAACAATTGTAATTGAGTATGAATTCAAACCAATTTAAAATGTAAAATATCCTAATATTAGATTTCACTATATACCAAGTAAAATTTAAAGGATAATGTAAAGAATTACAAGTAATAACCAGGTCTACTTTTAAAGATTTACTACTATAATCAAATAACATTTGTGCATTTGAATACAAAGAAAAATGAAGTGAATAAAAACCGAAGATCCTCTAACTAATCTAGCATATGCATAAATTAGAAACCATATGATTAGAAAATACAACTTAGAATTCAAAGAAACTAGCAATTGAGAGAGAAGCTATCTTAGAAATTAACATATCAAATATGGACAATATTTACAAAACTCATTGATTATATTAATTGTTTCAAGTATAATTTTTTTTCTCAAAATTCTCCCTCTCTCTACAAGATGGTGATACATGCCTTTTATAGAAAGATAAGGCAGTACATTAGTTAGTTACAACATACATGCATACAAATAATAAGGATAACTATCCTTCAATAGAAAGTTCTAGTATACACTTATTTTTCACAATCTGAATGACCTAGGGGAAATATACTAACATACTAGAATATGCCCTAAAAAAGAATATTCCTATTTTAGATATTACAAAGTGTTTACAAAAAGGAATATTTAGCTAGTTGGTGGGATTTATTCTAGTTGGTGGGATTATTGCCCTTAAACTCTCCTATTGATCCTGTAGTAATTACATTACCTTATGATATTGCTCCTTGATAAGATCAAGGTCCACAACTAGTTTCATGAGGTAGATTTCCTATTGATCAGCTAGGTCACAAGAATCCATATCATCTCTAACCATAGCCTCCTTTATGCTCCTGGACTCTATAATCTTCTCCTTAACATTAAAGATCATGTCCAAGATTCTTTTGTCATCCCTACCATATTGGTCTTGAATTTTACTCTTGACTGACTGCATAACCAAGTGACCCTATGCTTGAATTCAAATTCATCAATGATTCTAAGGGCATAAATCTTGGTAGGATTAATTAGCATGAAACCCAAGAGATGCTCAATCCTAGTGGTCAATTCCTTATCATCTATCAGGATCCTTTCTAATTTTCTTGTCCACACACTTAGGCCTTGGATTTTTTCAACTACTATCCTCCATATGGCATTTAGATGGGCTAATATGATAGATTTGAACTTAGGAATCTTGTTTCCAATCCATATACTGATGAGATCCATTAGCTTGGTATTTACTTATTTCCATTCGATTATCATTCCTTTGGCTACTTGTCTTTACTAGCTTAGTGCATCTTGCATTAACTTCATAGACTATAGAGATCCAAACATATCAAAGAATGAGGCTTCAAACATATCTAAAATGGCATTAGGCATAAACATACTTTCCTGTGTCTAAAGGTTCTCCTTTTCCTTCTCTAAATTATGGATCCTCTACTTCATTCCCCTAATTCTAGCTTTAGCCTGAGCTAATTGGGCATCAAGTAAGCATTCTACATCCTCCTCATTAATACGATGCTCTCCTAGCTATTGTCCTTCAACAAGGGTCAGGCCAAAAAAGAGTTCCACCTTCTAAAAGGTGAACTCTTTAATTCCCACCATGGATTTTTTAGTGGTGACCCTTTCCAATCCAACTATCTTTGGATTAAATTGGATAGTGGTGATTGGATATATAAACTTGGGAGGTTTAAGGACCTCAATTCCTAAGTTGTTTGATGTTATAAGAGCATCCATCCTCTTGTCTTTAGGTCTTGGAGTAACCATAACTCTTATTTCTTACTCTTTCTTCATAATATCCCTAATCCATAGCTTAATGTCATCATGTACTTCAATGTTTGTAGCATTTGTTATGGCCCATGAATGGGAGAGAGAAGGGATCTTTGTAATTTTCCATAAATAAACTTGTCAGGGATGACTGGTCCATGAATGGGGAATTCATCAATAAGATAAATTGTCTCACTAGTGGGGTGAGAGATGGTTAATCTTGGTCTCTTTGTTCCAACAGGGACCAAATCCAATTCTACCTTCCTCTTCTCTTTAGGGGCCACTAAGACTATGTCAAGAGCAAGCTCTTTTCCTTTCTCTTTTCCAAGCTCCCCTGCTTAGATTTGATTTTCCTCATTATATTCCCCTTCTTCATCTATGAAATATGCCTCTATAAGTTCATTAAGAGCACCCTAAAGTGTCTCATTTGGTTCTAAAGCAATCATATCTATATGTTCAACTAGGGAAGGTGGCCTTTCGAGAAGTGTTGAAGTTGAGGGCCCTTCTCTAGGTCTTTCTTCTAGATTGTATTTCTCCTACCCTTGATCAATTTTCTTTTGAGGCTATGGTTTCTCCACTTGAGGTTGTTCTTGGGATGTCCCAGATGGTCTAGTCAATAAGTGATACTAGAGAGGATGCATTTTCCATACCTCTCTTGATGGATTATCATATTTTGTCAACTTGTGCTCAAGCTTGATGTTGTGCCCTTTGATCTTGGTCAACACTTATTCATAATTCTTGGCCTTAATGTAAATGGTGTCATAAAAACCAAGTTGATGCATATATTAAATATTGGGTAGCTTATTCTTAGTTAAATGGTTACTCACTATACTTTTTGGGTCCCATATTTTGAGCTCATCTAATTGAAACCCAAGTGAGTCTCTATGCTTGGACATGGTATCCATCTGTTTCTAATCTTGTAGTATAGTTCTTCCAATAATTAGAGGGAAGGGGTGGAGAAGAGCCTTATTATTTTCCTTAAAAATTCTATCAATGCCATGGATGATCTAGGAGGCAATTTCTTGCTCAACCAGCTTGTTAGGAATATACACTAGCAATTTTTAGAGCTAGGACATGATCCCTCAATCCTGATGACTTTACAGTCTAGATAGAACCATATGTAACCCATAATATTGACATATTTCTTGATTAATGGATGGAATTTAGGCATGGGAATACTTGTAATAACTTCCACTATGGCTAGGTATACATAGTCATAAATTAACCACATATGGTTCTTATACTTAAAGATGTGTAATTTGGAGTAATGGTGGGAAATAG
Organism: Torreya grandis; assembly: GCA_037957365.1. Classification (NCBI taxonomy): domain Eukaryota; kingdom Viridiplantae; phylum Streptophyta; class Pinopsida; order Cupressales; family Taxaceae; genus Torreya; species Torreya grandis. The sequence goes on from JARHVA010004889.1 coordinate 463,304, forward strand.
TAGTTTTTCCCTTAGGAGACCAATTTTTAAACCCTAAGAAGTTAACAGAGACAAGTAGGGTATCCATTAGGTATGACATCACATAAAATTATTTAGCTATCTTCTTTTTGATAGTAGTGAACTACTCTTCGAGGAAGACACTGATCAAATCTCCAATTAGAGGGGTGAGCTTTTCTTCTACCATGACATGCATGTAAGGTACCCATATTTTTTTTACATAAGTGGTTGAGTGTGCCCCTAATTCTTGGTTTAATAGGGTCATGAATACCTTGATTCCATATTTGAATTTAAATATTAGTATCTTACCCTTAAAATCTCTAAATACATGGGTCTCTTAGTGTAACCAGGGTCTAAAGATGGTATCTAGGTCATGTTTACTAGTACATTCTCTAATTTTGGACAAGTATATGTGGGGGATTGGGTGCTTATAGTATTTTTTGAAGGCCATATGAGAAATATAAGATACCTTATTAAAACTCCCTTCTCAGATGATCCAATCATTATCTATCCTATAATCAATAAATAGAGGAGTAAGGACATCTATATAATGTAATGCTTTAGGATTTTTAGTAGCATGGTGAAGGATGGTCATATAGATAGTGACCAAGTAATAATACCTCCTACTCACCATGGTAATTATATACTCCTCTTTTGTGATGGGATTTAACTCTTTCATGGCAAAGAAGAGTTCAAACTAATTCTTGATGCTTGGGGAATTCAGGGCTGAAACATCTAATTTAGTGTCTTTGAAGATACATCCCTCATTATCTATTGATAGGTAGAGTTTGGTCTCCTCCTTCAACTTCTACCTACGAGCTACCATGGTCTCTACTTATGCAAATTATTCACACCAAATTGTAAATTGGTCTCTATAGTATCTCTTCTTGCACTTACAAACATAATCAAGCTTTCTTTAGATTGAATTGTAACCAATTGAGTTCATTTGTGTCACTTTTATGTATGGTTCAGGGTTTTAGAGCTTTAATGGCAAGATATATTCAAACTCTAGCTCATACATGCTTTGGATTTGATTTAGCCCTTAGCCTTTATACTTTCACATTTTAGAGTCCACAAGATCTCTTATTTTGTCCTTTTCTATTTGCATGGTGCTTATATGTCAATGATCTAGACCTTTCATGACATTTTTCATAAATGCTTTTCAAGCACTGTTTATTGGCCTTTAAAATACCTTCTTTTATTTCAAACAATTGGATGAGGATCCTATGAGTGATTGAAAACCATTGATCATGATTCAGGTCTTTATTTATAATTGGATCCTTTCGATGGCAAGCCTTGGGGTTATGCCACTTGATATCTTCAGGTACCTTCTTGTACTCTATATCCTACATCAATAGTTTGTTGAATGAAAATTGGCCATGCTGTGATCTTATGGGTCTTTGAAAATTCATCAATGATTTCACACCATTGAATCATGAAGCATGATGAAGTATGAACCATTGATCATTTTTTAGCTCTACCTTGAATGTGCCTTTACCACACATCATGCTTGAGGGATCTTGAGACTTAATTAAAAAGTCCATAGGATCTTCACATCATTGGATCTTCCTCTCATGATGAAGCATGAACCATTATTCTGCAAAGATTCCTAAGCTTTAAGTTATCATGTTATTAAGGTGGGACCTAGGCTTAAACTTCTTAGGCTACGGTTTATTTCATGTTTATTAAACATGAAATAAACTTTAGGCTAAAGTGTTTATGCCTAAGTTTTATGTATTTATACAGAGGATACCAAGGCCAAATATTTTAGCCCAAAGTTTAGGCTATGTTAGATAAGAATAATGTATACTTTAGGCTGAAATAATTATGCCAATATTGTAAAATATGCTCAAAGGGGTTCAAAATGATATAATGGTCTAACATTTAAATAGAGTTTCATTGCATTAATAAACACATTAAAATCTCTAGTTATAATCACTTGGTTTAAGTTATACATTAACAAGACTCTTTTTAGAATAAGACTTAGTATAAGCCTTTAGTCTAAGGTTCATGACACTTAAAAATGCAATGGGGACCTTAAAGTATAGACCTAGACTAATTTTTATTTTGCATATACTTAGACCATAAGACCATTTCTATATTTGTAGATTGAATATTTCCAGTGTTTGAGCATCTTTTGAGCACTTTCATTAGCCTACAAAGCAATTCATGAGGTTTCTAGTGAGATTTTAGATTGTATTTTAACCTTGAACAAAATAATCCATTATCTTAAATTTGACAGTCTCATAGATGTCAAATACATCCTTACGGATGTCTAATGATGGTCGTACAAATGCCAATTTTAAGCTAGTGAATATTTTAATTTGATGGGCTTAAATTTGATGATCACATGAACATCAAATACATCCTTGTAAAAATCGAAAGATGGTTGCACTAACATCAATTTTAAGATCATCATATTCCTATGACCCAATATGATAATTCCACTTCGCACCTCTATGGGGCTTCCCTAGATCTTGGACTTAATTTGCTCCACTAGATCAAGATCTTTGAGAAAGCGAGAGCCATAAGATCATGATCTAGGAACTTGATCTTGATTAGATATTTATATTAGGTGGACCCCTTTGATTTTAATCCTTGAATGTAAGGGCACCAAATGTCGATATTGTAGGCTTTTCATAATCTTTTGAATTTTCAACTACGCCCTGCTCTATCCAATCAAGTCTTCATGATGAAGTGAGAACCATTGGATGAAGGATAAGGGCACAAATTTATTAGGGAATTTTCACTATTAGATCCTTTTCATGTGATGAAGCATGGATCATTATATCCTCTAAGATGTAATCTAGTTAATTCAAATTTTAGGCCATTCTCACTTCATCATATAAAATACCATGATAATGTGAGGGTCATTGGATCCTACAAGATGCCAAGAAGTTATATTTGGAACCATGGTGATATAAAATACTTAGGATATGTTATTAAGGCTAAGGTCTCATTCATATTAATAAATATGATGGGGCCTTAGGATTAAAACATTAATCTAAGGTATAAATCAAAAGAGACCAAGCTAGGAAATATTAAAAGGACCCTACAAAATGAAAATTAGTTAGGCACGTAAGGAACTTAAAAGAGGAAAATAATAAAGGGGACCAAGAATTTTAGACTAAGCTTTAGTAATGTTAAAAAAGAAGACTAATCTTAAGATATGAAATTTATTCTTAAATCCAAAGTGGGTTTTTAAAAGGTTCTCACCAATGTAGTTTTTGCCAGTATTTAAATTTGAACTAAGGGTTTTGCTAGGGTTTTGGAACATGAACTTCTCAAGAACAAACACCATGGAACCTACAATTAAAATCCATTAATACCATTTATTATCAATGTTAGAAAAAATTAAAGCAATACATAACTAAGTTTTATTTTGATAAACTGGATGATATTCACATTCTACAAATGATCTTAACATGCCATCCTTTCATGTTATATTTTTAGGGTTTCTCAAGGGTCCCGATTTTCAAAAAATGGGGGTATGTTGGCCTTAATAGGTACCTAAAAGTGAACACTTTGATTAGTGACACTTAACAACCTAGGAACTGCTCCATAAGCCCAATATATGGCTCTTCCTTTCATATCAAGGTCCAAGATTAGTTAAATAAATATTATAGTTGAGGTTTAGTGATGATAAATGACATAAAAACTAATAAAAAAACTACTTGGAAGCTTTCTCATTTCCCTCACTAGGAATGAAAAAAAACTAAAAACACATTTCTCCACAAATTTTTTGTTAATTGATGACCCATGACATATCCCCTCTTTGCAACATGAGCATACTTTATGAGCAACATAGTACCATGTGAATATAGGTGTAGTTTTTATTTAGATATAATTTGATTTTTTATTATTACTAAAAATCATTTGGACACAAATATATTTTCTTACATAAATCATTTATTATAGGAACACATAGATTCTATGGAATGCCATGGAAAATAAAAAGTCTAAGTTCACAATCACCAATGTAGTTTTGAATTTTATTTATCCATTTAAATAAATATTTGTAGTCACATTTAAATATGATATTAAATGAGGGGAGTGGGGATATTTTTTGATACCCAAATTTGGTACAAGCCTTGTTTTCATAATGATTCAATATGACTTCACATATATAGATCCTAAATTATGAATATATAACTTATTGACACATTTATCTTGGTATTTTATGACCTTCTTAACATTGTTTGACTATTTAATACTATATTTAGTTATTTTCAACTTAATTAACCATATAATAGGGATATTTGGTCATATTTTTATTTAACATTGATTTTTCCTTGGATTTTACATGAATCCAAAATTTATTGGTGTTAATATCATACAAAGGTGTCTAATTTTTTTGTAAACATCTTAAATCCTTATTCAAATATTTTGGGCACACTTCCTTTTGGACCATTTTATTTTACACATTGGATAATCTTGGGTTTAATTTTGCACACCACTAATTCCAAAAATTAAAATATATATATATATATATATATATATATATATATATATATATATATATATATATATATATATATATATATATCCCCTTAAAATCATTTAGGCTCAAACATTCATTATTACAAAGTTACATATGAAGTGCACACAACTCATATCTCATTGTTCATTGAAAACTTTTAAGTTTATAAGGTCAATTTATATTTTTCATGTTTATATCAAAAGAGGTCCTAATATAAATAACATATATACTTGAATTCACATGACTTAGGACACACTCACATTAAAGGGAAAACTACATGTTGTTTGAGCCATTTTTTAAGTATTGGAAATAGTGGAAATGTTCACTTGATTTAGGGGGATTGGGTGAGGTAAAAAAAACCCAATATACTATTAATACTTTTATAGGGTTTTCTAATCAAAAGTGAAATATCTAGGGCTTGGACATAGTAAATTTAACATATGATTATGTTTCAAAGTTTTAAGGTAATCAAACACAAAAAGATAATTAAAAATGTAGGTGCACAATATTAAAATATAATAATTTGACTCTATCTCCCCAGATGATTTTGGTAGAAGTAGAAAATATCAAAATATGTAAGTCTTCTATAATTCTAGAGGTGTACTACATAGTTATCATAATCAAATCTTGATGTGAATTCACACAAAGCCATCATAAATAAAATTTGATGTATTATCACAAAATATAGAGACCATATCTAAAAGATAACAAGTTAAGTACTTTATATCTATTAGATTCTTGATCATTTCCATATCTATCATGTTAGATAAATCATAGGTAGCATTTAGTTTGTATGATTATTGAAATACATTGTATAGTCTAAGTATTCAAAGTTTTATGATTGTTTAAATACATAAATCAAAATAAGGTAAAAGAAATAAAAAAAATACTTGTATAATAACCTAAAATTTAATTTGATGTTAGTGAGATTGTGAATGATTTTTATATCTATACATCATTATTTGTACACAAATACATTAATTTGTATCTTATATATAGTGTTATGGTAGATAATGGTTCAAGTGAAAATGTTTGAACAATGACACACCTTACTAATCTTGGTGATACATAAGAGAATTTAATGGATATAACCAATATATTTAAATAATTTTATATAAAGAAGTATAACACTTATGAGAATATTGTATTACCACTTAAGGTGGAGATTTCTATAGTTGCTACTTCATTCTTAGCATTATAAGGGCATTTGATTGTTGTAAAATGTTCTTAGATAGATAAACTTGATATAGTACAATATTTAATACATATATGTGTGAAGTATATACATGTAAATATAGAGGTTACAATAATATGTATTCTACATGTGTATCCCATTCAACTAGAGGTGTTTCTTCCTCCACCTGCTTACCACCACAATCAATTACAAATGTATTCAAGGTTATTTCTTTGTTTATATTTTAGAGGAAGGTAATTGAATTCCATATATGACTAATGATTCAACAACTATTACATAATAATTTTAATCAAGACTCAAGATAACCATTACCCACCCCATCACATCCTAAGATAGTGTTATAGACAACTATATATGTTCCACAATGAAAAAAATACATGTTTCTATTATAAAATGGATTCCATAGGATATAATGGATTCCATAGGATATAATGGATTCCATAAGATACAATGTATTCCATAGGATACTATGGATATTAAGGATACCCATCATACTTATGATCATATGATTCATGAGGGTAATGATGGAGACATTATAAAATGAGATCACTTCTCAAATTCAAATACAAATACATATAGGACTACTTGCTCATAAAAGATGACCATTCACACATTTGATATAGGTCCTACATGTTAGCATCATATTGAAATGATATTAAATTATAAATAATATAATAAAAATATATTAAAAATAAAATAATTAAAAAATTAAAAATTACAAAAAAATTCAATATTCTAAAAATTCAAAAATCAAGATCTAAGCATAACATGTTTTGCTAGTTATTTCATTGATTTATGTTAATTATCACATGTTTGGTATATTAAATATGTTTTTTTCATGTGCACATAAATTTTTAATTATATGAGTGAGACATGACATACAAGTTATACATGATAATTAGATGTACATATGTCAAACATTCCTATACCTAAGTGTCATGTTAATGTTGAGGGTATCTCATTATGTAGGTCACATTACTACATATTATATATTTTATGACCTTTCCATTATCATGTTGAGTTAAAATGATTTAGTACATATGAATTTATCTTTCTTACATTCCATGGATAAGCTATTTAACTATATTTTGACATTGACATGGATTGATGATTTAATCTATCTTGACTTATTATATGCTTCATTTCTTCTATTTAATTTCATATAATATAATAATTATTTATTATTTGTGTGGATATTCCTTTTTTTGTGACAATTTTTTATTGAGTATAGAATTCTATGACTCTTTCTTTATATGGACCTTGCCTTATTTTGTGACATTGATTGATCATAGTGCAGTATTTATTTCTCATTATGTGCGACTCTTTTCCTTGTGGCATTATGTTTTTATAGAGTGTAATATGTGTGACCATTAATTTGTGTGAAATTAAGTGACATTTCAAATGATTTATTTTATGTGTCATGGCCATCAAATTATGTGCTTATGAGTGGATAAATCTACATTTATCTACTAAGTTTGTGGTTTTATCATACATATAATGCACCTTTCTAATTTTGTGTGGTGTCATGATATATATTCATGCACCTTTATATATGGGTTACTATTCAATGTGCATATCTATAATTATTACTAATGCACATGTAATTATTATATCTATCTTGATATGAAACTTTTATGACTTATGATACATATTTCATATATTATTTGATGATTTAATCATACTAAGATGAAATTTTATACACACATTAACACATGCTTTAAATAATTACATATTTATATATAAAATGATGTGTTTAAATTTTTATTTTTATATGGATCACCTTAAAAGGGGAGCATATTAGTAGGATTTCCATAGAGGTTCAAGCTTACATACATAAACAATTAAGATTTTTTTGGTAGATTAAAAGATCCTTAAGATTTAGAGGGTTGATATTGGGTTAGATAGATAATTTGGTTTAGATTATGGAACATATTTTTATATATGGTGATAAAATTTAGAGGAATATGTAATTCATATGTATACATTTTAAGGGTACATAAGTGACATGTTATCAAATTTACCATATTGGGAGTAGAGTGACTATAGATTTATGGTAGTCTATATTAGATTAGGATAATCAATAAAATTATGTAGCATGGATGTTGTTCATTCATGTAATTTTATATTTTTAAGTTGGTATTTAAGGAACTAAAGGTACAATTTTGAGTTTAAAATTAATATATGGTAATTGATTTAATTTACATTTGATCCTAGTTTGGGGTTCCACCTTCCATCTTGAGGCTCAAGATTAGTTGAGTTATGTGTCATTTAATGACATAAAAATACTTATTATTCATATGGGTTGGGGAATTTATCTTTCCAACCCATGGTTATAACAAGTGGAATCAACCTTGGGGCATGATCACCCAATGTCATTATTCATTAGTGCATAATCACCCCAAAATCTAAGGATTCAAAGGGTGACATAATTCACCCATGTTTAAGGGTATTTTTTAATTTATCCTCAAACTTAAAATTTTTCATTTATCTATTTTAATTTTATATCATATATGGTCATTAATTTCTGCCTAATTTTTTTTAGGTTTTCATGGAGCAAGATAAATACTTGGAGCCTTCTCCTGAAGACAATATATTTATCCTTTTAGTATAGTTTTTTTAATACTAGAGTAAAAGGGAGAATTTTTATACACATATATATGATATTAATCCTAAAAAATTTCAGTCTTTAACTATATTTAACTTACATGAATTGTACATACACATATGGTTCTTTCACACCATTATTTTCTATCCATTTACTTACTATAGGCCTCGATTTCTTGATTTAGTATCATTCACCTATAATAATTCCCTAGTCTATGTATAATATGTGTATTATCCTAGTGAGATTGTCTCCTAATCATTATATAACTATTACTATCTTTATATATGCCTCTGATCATACTTATATGACTTCATATTTATGAAACTATCCATTTATTCTAGAATTATTTGCACACCTAGCAATGGTCATTTTATAAATTTAAATTATCCTTATGGGTTGGATTTTGAATTTTTCAAGTTAGTGACATTATAAGCTACCAAAAGTGTAATTTATTTATACATATTATGTCTAATCTTATTCCCTATTTGGCACTCATCTAGAAAATATCAAACAAACATCTATTTATCACTTACACATTAAGGACTAATCTAAATATCTTGAATCATAAACCAATCATAAGGAGCAAGCCCTAACCAAGTATAAAGAACCTAAGACAAGTAAAGTTTGATATTACAAGTTTTAAAATATATATTAATGGTTACTTACATACAAAAGGAATGCCATTACACACATACACCTAATTAGGGCAACTATGCATATTTTGAGCCCTCTTTGGAGTGTGAGAGATAGACTAAATACTTAGTAACTTATTGGGGAGTGGTTGGTGGTCAGATATAATCATATTTAATCCCATTTTAAGTCCCAAAACTAGTGTTGAAAGTGGATCTACTTTTTGAAAATTAAGGATATTTGTTTTCTTGAATTGTCCACACAATGAGATTTTGATATTATAAAACATAGTGGTTTAAAATCAGGTACATTGATCTATGATGAAAAAGAAAAGAATATGTCACAAAAATATTTAAGTTAAGATTCAAATTCATTAATCTAATGAAGGTGTCAAGTTTCTATTGGATTTATATAGATAACTAGTTTCCAAAGCTAAGCTACTCCTGATTCATTTTTAGTCCTTTCTTTTACCTACATGTAGTCTTATACCCACCCATAATAATAACATGCTAAAGAATCTAATCCTTTTAGTTATTTACATAAATAATATAGTGTAATAAAATTCATATTTTCTTAATTTAGACATATCTTAGATTATCTTAATATTTTTTTTATTGTTTAAATATTTTTTCCAAAGTAATGTAAAAAACCTTAACAACACTACTTGGTTAGATGTTACCCCTCCCATTTGAGAATATTTTAATACCAAAAAAGTACCCTTTATTTGTGTGCATGATAGACAATAATTTATTTTCCTATTCTTATTATAATCTATAAATTTATATTTTTGGTAAATTACATCTTACTTGGTAGCTACATGATGTTTACAAGTGACAGTCACAAATCTAACATCACTTATGTGACATGATAGTGATAAAAGTGTTAGTGGTAGGGGATATACAAAGTTAAATTTTATTTTACTATTTTTTTAAAATGTGGCACAAAATACATTACATTGGTTTTATTTATTTGGGTTTTAGGTGTTGTTTAAGAAAATTATTTGTCCATGTTGATAGAAAAAAGTCACTAAACATATTAATAGAAAATAATTTGACAGAGGTCTACCGTTATATTTGAAAACATAATATCAATTTCCATTATTTTTAAAATGGAAAAATCACCATTAATAAAAACATTGTGATATTTAGGCAAACAACATGCATGACCAAGGCAAAACTAACACACCATGGATATGCCTAGAAGAAGGGTAGTAGGTTTTATGAAGAGAGAAAATTTTGATTAAGGTAAAATAAAATTAATATGGGAAATATACCCCTTTATAAAAACATGAAGATAAGGTATGCATGCATTATTAGAATGTTTATTATATGTTTCTTCTCTGATTAAAGAACACACTTTTGTTAATTTAGCAAATATAGTACATCACTAGTCATACAAAAAATATGGGTGGAGTCACACCTCATAAGCAAGATCACAGAAACAAATAAAAATCCTTGAGAAGAGAGTAAAACATAAATAAGGCCAAACATGGGAAATCAAAACCATGATTCAAACTAACTAAAGTGGACATCAACCAAAAAAAATAAAATAAAAGAACTAATATTAAGGACCAAACTAAACAAAAATAATCAACATGGTAGTTGATGGAGGAGGAAGAGGTGGAGGAGGAGGGGGTTTTATTCCAAACACCTCTATGTGGGTGGGTCCTCATCAATAGGTAAGGGATCCCATCCATCATCTTGATAATTTTTCTCATATTCTTCCTACTAGGAGGGAAAAATGGCAAGAGATGTAGACACCTAAAATTGGCCACAACTTGATTCCAACTAGACTTCAAACTGATTCTTACCAACCATTGATAATTAAGCATAAGAATTGATGAACATCCCAAATTTACTTATGCATCATTTATCAAATCTTATTATTATGTTGAGACATACATAATTGGGGTATCCTACCATATTCAATAATAACCTCTGACATATTCATCCCTAATCACCTTGCAACATCACAACTATAAATTTGGCCTATGGACCTATTAAGTGGGGCACTTGCACACTTAAATCAAATCTTGAAAGAGCTAAAATTATAATCAAGATAAACTAATAATATAAACAAGATTAAATACCTAATTTAATTATCCATTTACAATGAATTAATATCTATTAAAGGAAATTCAAAGATTAAAAATATCCTAGCATTTCATCATTGCCTTTATGAGTTATCAAGCTCTTTGAAGATATCCTAAAATTTCTAATTTGAGAGCCATGACTAGTAATTGAAAATAATAATTACTTGACAATTATTAACTCTAATAAAGTTATTTTTAACTCACCTAGGTATGGTTTGAACCCATTACAAACATAAACTTAACCTTGACTCACCTTGGTTGAGAGTTAATTTCTTAGGCTATAAATACAAGGCCATGCCTATTGAATTCATAAGCTATTTTGGTGAAAAGTTATTATGCATAATTATCTTCAACAAACTTGGATATTATAGAGTTATAATGCCTAAATGCTTATCAAGTGGTGTTACCATGATCAAATATTAAGCTAAACAACATCAAATCCAAAATGACAAGGAGAGAAGGAGCCAATCAACCTTCATTATCAAAGGCTTCTTGATGCATAAGACAAGAAAGTCATTCAATAAAGCATTTGGAGCTCCCAAGGAAGGTAAAAGAATTATGTATTTGATGTTTTTGTTGTGATTTCATTTAGTTTTTGTTACCTACGATCTCCCTAGTGTCCAGGATAGAGGTGTAAGGATATTAATGTGTTTATTTAATTTTTTTTATGAGACTAACATAAGACTAACCTCCCCTTTATGTCAAATTCCTATCTCATAAGAGCTATCTAAAAAAACTTATCTTATGGAGGGGGACCCTAATCTCCCTCTACAACCACCACCTCTATTAGATATATTAGACCTACCATGGTGTGGTAATAACCAATGAGATCAAGAAGAGAGGATCCATCAGCTCTGAGACCTATGATGTTTAAGCCCACATTCATATCCACAAAAAAGAGAATGGTGATGAGGAAGATATGGAGGCTCATGGTTGAAAAAATAAGGAGCATTCCCTTAATAATCTAAGAGGATATACATATGGTGAAGTTTAAGCCAAAATATATCAATTTGGACCTGGATCTAGAGCATAAAATTATAAATAACAACGTTTTTAGTTACAAGAAATATCATTTCCATTTCTTCATGATTAAAACAAACATTATTTATAGTTTTCCAAATCTAAAAGAGCATGTCAACATGGAAAATTTTCCAAATTTTTTATATCATGTAGGAAGAAATGCAGTGTCCCCAAAGATATCCATTTTTTAAGTAAAGAATTTATGTTTAAAGGGATAAAAGATGGTATGGATCCATTTCCAAGTAGACTAGGCATGAGAACAAAACCAAAAAAGGTGTTTAAGGGTTTTTGGCTGGCGATGAGCTAAGAAAATGGGATTTAAAACCCCCATGTGCTTGAGATAGTAATTGATAGTATAAACTTGGTAGATAATACACCAAAATAAATGAGATTTATTAGGCTCTATGAGATCATCTCAAAAGGTAGAAAAACTTCTATACCAAACATAATGAATGGATCAGAGATTCCATTGATTATTAAGAATTTTACTATCATTGTGTTGAGGAGACAATAGATTGTACCCCAATAGAGGATAATAACAATTAAAGGATATAAATATATGTCAATGCTAATACTTACACAAATGAATAAGGGAGGAAACACCAATTTTATGTAAATGCTCCCAAGGTAAGGAAATCTAAATCTCAAAAATGGATTCTACATCTTCATTATTTAGATTAAATTTATCTTTCACAAGAGGCCAAAGAATCCAATCCTTATTAATTTTTTATAAATGATCCACAATGGTTTTAATACCCATTTAAAATAATCTCAATCTCTTAAACCAAGTGACCATGGCAAAAGTAACATTGTGAAAATTAAGCATTGGGGACCATGACAGGGAGTGAGAATTTAGAGAAAAACCATTTTTAAACCCTTACCCCACCTAGATAGGTGAGGTTTGTTTTTTCCAAAGCCTTATAGATGTTTTTAATACTAAAAGTATCTCTAATCTTAATAAGAATAGGGATAATGAGAAGAATGTACATACCAACACCTTGTTAGGACCTTCTACCTAAAGGGAATATTTGAGAAATGCAATGTCTTAACAAAATTTTCTAAGATTAATCACCTTCTAAAAATTTGGTATTCCAATTAACACTAAGATCCTATCCTTGGAGTTTAATGTTAATGAGCCCAATTCCTAATGCTTCTTCAGGTTGATAAAAAATTTACCAATAAACTTTATGGAATCCCTTATAGAACTAAGAATTATATTGGATAAAATCTAGTAAGAGTTTTTAAAATTTATCATAGGTAATGCTAGAATTATCCCAATAGGAGGAGTGATAGACATGAGTAGTATCTATCACCTTAGAGCATATCTAAAATTTTCTTGTTGATGACAAGGATCTGGTAATATAGAAGGATATGTTTTTATCAACCATTTGAATTATACAAGACTAAAATTTAGTATACAAGGATTAAAAATAAAGGGGATTCTAAGAAACTTTAACTAAACTCTAGGGATAATCCATTGCTAATGAAATCCCTCCATCTAGGTAGGTTTGGGAGAGAGAGATTGGTGATAGCACTGGGTTTTCTTCCATTGGATATATGACCTAAAAATAAGACAAAATATATCAAAGCATCCCATGAAATTTTTAATAACATCCCCATCCTCTTGAGTAAGGATAGAGTTATCAATAAAGTACCCATTGATCAAGTGATGGTCTGAATTAGGGAGAGAAACATCATTTACCAAACCCTTGGAAGCATAGTTAGACAATAGATAACTAAAACCTTTAAAAACCAAAAGATAAAGAGAAGGAGATAAAGGTAAACCCTACATAATATATCTATGAAGTTAAAAAAGATGTGATTGAGCACCATTTATAGTAATGTACGCATCATCATCTTGAATAGGCATCTTGACAACCTATACAAACCTAGTGCTAAAGCCAAGAGATTGAAGAATTATTATAATTAAAGTCTAATATATTTGATAATAAATTTTATCAAAATAAATATTGACAAATAGGGTCTTTTGATAAGAGTTTCTATCCCATTCCATACCTTTCCAGATAGTAATAACATTGTCAAGAATGTATCTATGTTGAATAAACCATGTTTGTTGACTTTTAATAATTAAAGGGAAGAAGCTGCTTAATAATGAGGGCTAGAGATTTAACAATAATATTGTAAGAAACATTGATAAGGGTGATATGTTTTCAATTATTGATGTCTTCAATAACACTATCCTTAATAATAAACTTGATATTACCTTGGTTGATGAGAATCCCCAGAGAATTGTTCAAAATAGATTCAGAGTAGACTCTATACAGATCAGGGCCCATAATATCCCATAGGGTTTGATAGAAATCACAAGGAGAACCCTCAAGACTTAGGGATTTGTTTATGGACATATGCATAAAAAATTCCTTAAGACCATTTAAGATGAGGGGTATATCATAAGTCACTCTTTGTGTTTCAAAGAGCTTACAAGGGATAACGCCAAGGCATTAAGAGATATCAAATTCTCAATTAGAAGTAACGTGCTGAGATGAAAATACACCATGGTAGTGGTGCATAAAGGCTTTCAAAGTATTAGGTAATTTTTTATCTCTATTTGAATCATCCTTGATGTATTTTATTCTATCTATATCCCTTATTGAATGAAAGATAAAAAATAAATCCTTATCTACTTTATCTCTAACTTTCAACAAATGTATACAAGCACAAAGTTGTGTTCCTTTATCTTTATATGCCTTTTAAATTTGGAGTTGATGTATCCAAATGGATAATTGAATCTTAACGTAAATATTAAAAGGTGAATCCTTAATATCTTATGAAACTCTAAGGAATTCATGGTCTGTAGCATGTTGAAGGTGCTATCAAATGATAAAAACTTTCTTTCTATATAATTAAAGAAAAGTGGTAGTATGATAAATGGAATTAGACCACCATTAAATACAACCATTATCTAAAGTGGGTCTAGGGGATAATTTCCAAATTAAATTAATATGTATCATAGTTATTTCATGCTTAATATGAGTAGTGTTGAGATAGAATTATGTTTTTGAATGTCTAACCTGAGGACTAGTCTATTAAATACAAAATCAAATAGGATGACAATCAGACAAAAAAGTGTTAGGGAGTAAATAAACTATTTGATCATGAAAAAGAGAAAATAAAAAAAGGTTTCATTCTACAAGGAGAGTATGATCAAGATGATTAAGTAATCTATCTTCTCCTTATCATAAATTAAAGAAGGTGAACCAAGAAGAATCTAAATATTTCTTATAGTGGTGATTAAGATCAAACACCCCAAGTTTATTACACATGTATAACTATGCCTGCCACTCCCCAACACACCAATGCATGGGTAGGTGACCTCCATTATCTTAAGGGGATTAAACCATACTAAAATATTCAAATTCCAATGGGCATCAAGAATATAATTTTCCAACCATAAACATAATAAAGCTTTTTCCACAACATCATTGGATGCATATAGATTGACTAGCCCAATGATGTGGTTATCAAAATAAAAAAGGGTCTAGATAACCCTATGAAATATGTTTGTTCCCCAATAAATATTATTTTGAGAAATATCAGGTTCTAAAAGGGTAACAACACCTATATGACCAAACTCATGATAAGTGGCTTGATAAAGGGCACCTAGCCAAATAATACAAGCAATATACTGGAGAAGGAAATCAGAGATGTTGCCTTCTTACATGTAGAAAATTTTCATTGAGAAAAAAATTGTTAACTATTCCTAACCATATACTTACATGGTGGATTAGTAAGAACTCAAACATTATGTGAGTAGACTAACATTGGGAAACATCAATATTCATGTTATTACCCTATGTAAGATCGAAGAGGTCTACAAAGTGATTAAGAGTGGGATTATGAATCATAAAATATCTAAGCTAGAAAGGAAGGATTTTATCTAGCATGTTATCATCATCCCTAGAATTTTAGGGACTATGGGAACATTGTATAATAAGTTTGAATTTTAGAGTAACAAGATTAACCTCAATATCTAATATTTTCACCCTAGAGGGGGGGTTGTGTTGAAGAAATTGAAAGAGTAGGAGGTGGATAAGAAATAAAGTTGGCCACCACTTAGGTGTGTGATAAAAAATGATGGTGTTTGAATAGGGGAAGGAATAATAAATTTTATAGAATAAGGTAAAGGGATAAGACCACTTATAGGTTGGTACCTTGGGGTTTAACATTGCCATGGTCAAACTACTTTTATTATTTCTAGTCCAACCATCAAAATTGCCATCTTGGGATTTGGGATTAGATCCACATTTTTCTTGAGGATTAAGAGGGGTGGGGAAATTTAAAGGGCATTCTTGAATCATATGATCAAGTGTTTGTAAAATTAATATAAAACACATGTTGTGTGAACCAATTATTTCCAACTTGAATCTTGGATTCTTTAAGATATTTTACTAGGTCAATCTCAACACCAAACCATTTTGTAAAGACATGTTGGTAGAAATCAAAATTTTCAAGGAAATGAACCATCTAAAAGGTATAATGAGTTGATCAATGAATCCACCCAAGGGGATGGGTATCCTTGGGAATTCTATCTAGATCGAGATTTTAAGCTTTGATTATTTAGAGACATGAAAGTCTTGGGTCTAGTGATAAAAAATAACCAGAATGTTATGATTAAACTAGGGGTGGTGGATAACAATAGATTTTTAGTGCTCTAGGTTGGTGAAGTGAGATAAGAAAAAACCCTTGGTAAGATTTTGTACTCCTTCTAAGTTCACACCATGTATGTGTCAATGACTGTGGACCCATTTTTTAAGTAGGTTCTCAAGAGGGATTCTACCTAAAAGCTAAGCAACAAGGGTGAAATATTCAAAATAAATATAATATTTGTCAAATTATGGTAAATCAAGGATAACATCAGATAAAAGAGTGTCTGTATTAGAAATAATACCTCATGATATACATTTAGTACAAACATTCATGATTATTTTGGTGCCATTAAAACTTAGGTTCTCACCAGTTTTCCCTACATTCAAAGATGTAAAAATGGTGGTGGTGACCATTTAATAAAGGGTTTGTAAAACTTACCAAAGGGAATAGTGCTATCCTAATTCAGTACAATAAATTCACAATAAACCTAAGAAAATCATACTTAGATCAATAAAGATAGGTGGTTTGATAGATGGGATAGACAACCTAAAAGTATATAGACATTTTTATGATATAAAAACCCCAACAAGACATAATTCAAGAGATGGGAAGGTTAAAAAATAATGCTCTATGTTTATTTTTCAAAAATTTAAACAAAAATTTATTAACATAATGGATACTTTTTTTTGAAATTAAAATGTTGTAATTTATCATTGTAAACTACTTAAATTTGATATTACATGATGATAGGTTAAATGTGATGGTTTTATATATGATTTTTTTCTATAAAATAAAATAAATAATTTTGTTAATTTTTTTATAAGGCTAAAGTTAGGTCAAATTGTGAAAAACTACATGTGTGTGTGTGTGTGTGTGTGTGTGTGTGTGTGTGTGTGTGTGTGTGTGTGTGTGTGTGTGTGTGTGTGTGTGTGTGTGTGTGTGTGTGTGTGTGTGTGTGTGTGTGTGTGTGTGTGTGTGTGTGTGTGTGTGTGTGTGTGTGTGTGTGTGTGTGTGTGTGTGTGTGTGTGTGTGTGTGTGTGTGTGTGTGTGTGTGTGTGTAATCTTTAATATTTCCTTATTATGTTATGATTAATAGTAAAATTGGAATGGTAATTTTGAATATACAACTCTCATCCAAATTTATCATGAAAGGTAGGGTTAACCAAAAAATTTGGTCATTTAATTCTTTATCCATTTCCATTTATAAACTATTTATTTGATTTATAAAATTATATTTTAATTTTTTTAATTAGATTCAATAAAAAAAGGGTTTTGAAGGGTCTCGTAACCAAGACAAGAAAAAATATAGAAAGAGAATCCCAAACAAAATATAATAGAAACTAATGACCCCAACAAAGATGCTAAACTTTCACCAAAAGTCAACAAAACCCCCTAAACCAACATGCAATTAAAACAAAATAGGGAACACCAAAAAAACTAAATAAAAGATTCCCAAAAAATAAAATAGTCTACTAGAGCCATAGGCTTGATATATTATTTTGTCTTCATGGTATAAAATTTATTTAAAAACCCTCTAGTATGTTTTCAGGACCCATACATGTCCTCCATGTCTCTCTTCTTTGTATTGGATCCTTTGCCTTGATTTTTTCTCTTCCTGGTTTTGGGTTTTGCCTTAGGTAACTTGCTCAATTTATATTCTTATTTAAATTTGGAGTGATCAATATTAAGGGTTTCATCCAAAACCATATTTAGCATGATGGTGGGTTTTTTATACACCTCACATCCATGCTTACCAAATCCAAAAGTATGGAGCTTGAAATTCTGCCCTCATTCCTCTAGTTTCCTCTTTCAACTCCATATAAATATCCATTTCCTGGGATGATTTGATATCTTGGATAGCAACCTTGGCCTCCCATCCATTTACATTGATTCTCCTAGACACAGAAGATCCTATCATTTCACCCCTCTCAGATTCATCTTGGGTTTGAATCACCACCTTTTTTCCTTTACCTTTTCCTTTATCCTCTTTCTTGGTAGGATAATTCCCTGAGGCATTTTATGAGACAAAAATATTTGTCTCATATTTGATAGGTTGAGACTTATTGTGTATGCATTAAAAGTAAGCTTAATTTCCTTTAATATTCACCAATTTATTTTTAGTGTGCTAAGTTATGTTAATCTACTTACTAGGCTATTCCTCCAAGCTCACGTGATTCTCCTTCGAATCCTCACTCTGCTCCTAGTTCCTAGACTAATCAACTTACCTACCTATAAATTTTTTCCCAATTTTTAAATGAGGTAGATCAAAACCTAGAAGATAATATCCCTTGATTTATTTGATTTTAAGGCCATAACAAAATTCTCCAAGGCTGTGAGAAATAAATAAGGAAATTTGATCTTGCAATGTCCCTTGAAGTGGTTGAGTAACATGAAATGATACAAGTGAAGGATCCTATACTTTCCTTCCATAGTAAATTATTTCATTATATGCATACATATGAATGGCCATGGGAATGGAAGGTTAATGTACAAATATCCATTTTTTGTACCCTAAGGCTTGTCATCAAACTTGAAAAATCCCTTCATCAAGTATGTAGATAAACTATTAAAGAATTATATTCTAAATTTAATTATTAAGAATTTTTTTGTAATTAATATAAACAAAATATTTAAAATGTATTCTAAGTCTATTTTTTAAATTAAATAAATTTTAATATTTAAGTAATTATTTATTTTCAAATTTATAGTGTATCATCATTGAAAAGACACATGGATGGGATGAGAAGTAAACACATTTATGATTGATGATGTTACTATGGGTATATAAGATATAAAGTAAGGATTTTATGTTTAAGTATATTATTTAAGAATTTTAATTTTATTAATTATTTCAATATTTTATATTTTTAGTTTATAAACTGTAAAATATTCTCTATGTGGGGTGTTTTTGGTTTTTATGGTTTGTTATGTATATGCCATGTTGACAGGGCATGATTAATGCATTTACACAAATTTGTCATTAAAAATAATATTATATATGAAATTTTTTATTGAATAAGAAATATTTTTCATATATGCATAAAAGGTAAGGATGCCATGCTTCATTTTGGTGAGAATTTCATGAACAAGCAAAAAACATGGAGTACCTAATCAAAATTTGGGAATGTAATAATGGAAGAGTGTGTGAGCATTTTTTTCAATCTTTACAAAATCATATTTAACAAAAAATTTAGATTTATTTATATATCCAATTGTATGCAAGGTTACTCACTATATTCTGTTCAAAATGTAGATATGTGGGCTAATACATTCTATTCATTTCATCATGCTAGTCAAGAAACAAGCTATACAATTGAGTCATGCCATTCCCTCACTAAATAAAGGTTTTTTGTTTATATCAAACTTAGAATGGAAATAAGGTTGGATTGTAAATCTAGGAAATATTGAAAAGGGTAGAGCCTTAATACAAGTACATGATGAATTTGAAGAATTATGGGCTCTTCACAAACGTGAAGAAAGAGACCTATTTTAAAAATACAATGGATAAGAAATTGGAGAACCCATATGAGAAATGTGAGGAGGATGAAAATGAGAGGTTTTAGATATGAAATTATGGTAAAAGAATATAAAAAGATATAAAGATGAGATTTGATGGATTTGAGTAGTGTAACTATTTATGGGCAATGAAAGGCAACACTTGCAAGAATATGTCGAAGATCACAACACTACTGAGACAAAGGGATGAAAGAGAAAACTTCATAGAAACAAGATTTATGAATTCACATATTAATATTGAAATTGATGTAGAGCTACATATCAATAGAGACATGGATTATGTTAACATTGATGAATGAGATGTTATTGACCTTGATGTTGAGCCAATATCTAGGTCATTATTGACATAGATGTTCCTTATGAGGGTGATACTATAGTCAATGCTCTTGGTTTCTTACCTTTAGTTAAGTTTGATGGTGTTTATGATTATATTTAGTTCAATATAGGTGAGGGTGTTGAAATTTTACTTGTTGTAGATACCCAAATTTGGTACAATCCTTGTTTCATAATACATTTAGGTAACTTTTCATGTGTAGATCTAGAAACATGAACTAAGTACTTAGTGGTGTATTTATATTGATATTTTGTTTGTTTTATTTATGTTATTTTGTTGTGTGAAACTATTATCCTATCATGGCCAACTTCAAATTTCATATTATAGAGATCTTTGTCCCTCCTTATCACCATGGAGACTTTTTATGCCAGATGTTAGTTTAACCATTTATGACCAATTTGAATGTTAGTACTAACCAAAGATATAATAACCAACCCATGTAAATTTTTAATTTATTTTAATAACTTTTAAATTTATGATAATTATTTGGTAAAGTTTCAACTTATTTTTTTAGCTTTTGCACACTACTAGGTCCTTAATTCAAAGTTAGATACTCCTATATATAAAAAACCATTGTAAGGTATTTGGGGACAAACACATTACATTATCAAGAGAAAGAAAAAATTTCATATTGCACATAAAAAATTATTATAGGTGAATTTAAATTTTACAAAGGTCAATTCATATCTACATGCTTGTACCAATGATAAGATAAGAGAAATAACATATAGGCTTACATACAAAATTAAATACATAAACATTAATGAGAGAAATAGATTTGAGTTTGAGATTTCTTTAGAGTATTATCAATGTAGTAAATGATTGTTATATCAATGAGGATTAAAAAATGTCAGTCCAACTAAACCCTTTTGAATGTCTAGGGCTTGGATATATAGGTGCACCCATCTTATTCTTGAATGGGATAAATTTAGAAACAAACATTATAGGTGGATTCATTTTCTATATGTAGGGCTAGTTCTAATCATTATAGTTAGTATTGATAGTTGATACTAACCAAGTAGATAATAGCTGATCATAAAGAAATGGGTAGGATAAAATCACATATATAATACTTACACAAACTTGAAATATATAATACATATAACCATATTTCATATCTATGTAGTAAATAAGTTAAGATCATTATTGCACCATGTTTTACATTCATTACTATATTTATCTTGTATATTTTTATATTATGAAAATTAGAATTAAGTCATCTTTTTAATATTTTATATCTTATTAGGGTTTATAATCCAAATTAGGGTAAAAAATATTTATGAACTTGAATATTGATCAAACCATCCTTTTAAGGTTTCATATTTTCTACCTAGGATTTCAAAGTTCTTTTATGATATTATTATAGAAAAATATTTCTCAGAATTGTTTCCCAAGGTTTCATTGACATAATTTTTGATTTCCATACATAAAATATATTTTAAAATTTGGCCTTATCCTCTCCACACTTGTTTACTTATTTGGATTAGGCCTTGCACATATTCCAACATTTTTTTTAAGGCCTAATCATTTAAAAATGGATAAGAAATCAAAAAACCCTTATGACTATCATCTTATGAACATCTTATTCTCTATAATCTCCATCCCTTACATGTATGATGATTAATAGAATAATAATCAAACTTGTGTCATTAATAATGTTAATTATGTACATGAAAAACATAATAATTAAGGAATGGATCATGATCATGAATATCATGAGGATTGGTATGATAGTCAAGCCTATAGTGATGAATAAAATGAATACACTAAAGATGAAACATAGGAGCCTCCTTCTCCTACTTCCTATTTGCATTCTTATTTAATATGGGAAAAATAATATTTTACACTTAAATATTCCTAGCATACCTTATGATTTAAAAATAAAATATTATCTATATAATTCACCTTGTTTATCTTTTAAAATATCCACTTAATTTCATCTCATTAATTGTTATAAAACATAGGGGCATAAGATGAGCATAAAATGGAAAAATAATGTGAAGAATGTGAAACTCATTCTCTTTGTAGAAATGAGAAAATAATGTGAATCATGTGAAATTAATTATTATTATAGAGTTGTAAATTATTTCATGGTGATGCCATGGAGGTGTCCTGGTGAGTGGATTAAGTGACTTGATAGTCTATATGATAATGACAAAGTGTGCAATGTACTTTTCCTAGTATGTTTGAAGTATGCTTGGTTGATATTATATTTTGGCATGGTTAAAGATGTTTAGCGATGAGTATGAAGTATTAAGTATGTGAATATTTCCATAATATGTTTTTAGTGCTTGTGTGCATAAGTAAAATTCATCTAGCTATTTATTATTTTCATCTAGACACTTTGAGTCTAGTGGTATAAAATCTGAGTAGGCAGTTTGATGATATCACCATTGCCACATGGGAATGAGTCAAGGGTAGTTGGTCACATGATTGTGAACAAATTAGCACCTATTTATTATGTGAGATATCTTAAGTATTACCATGAAGTGTGGTTGAAGATATGAGGATGTAAAGTTGGCTACCCAGGCAAAATTCACTTTGTTCCCATACTTAGCCATATTTACAAAAAGGATCAAGCAGGGTCAAGTAATCTTTTTGATGATGTCAGTATTCACATGAGTGGAGGTATCAAGACAAAATTATCATATGGGTTTATTTATTTTTTTGCCTAGTTTCTATACACTAATTCTTAGATCATACGACTAAGCATGTCAAAATATATGTAAGTGCAAAGTTGGGATCCTAAGAATTTTGACAGTGTTTTCCCATAGGCAAATTTTCAATTTGGAAATAATATTAGAGTAATCAGTTTGATGGTGGAATATATTTCACATGTGAAAATTTCAAGAGAAGGTGATCATATGGGTTTGTTCAATTTTGTGTAGAGTTGATTTTCACTAAATTTTAGATCATGCACTGAAACACGACAAAAGTTATGTAGGAGAAAAGTTGGCCTTCCAAGAAGTTTCAAGTATAGTTGGCTCTATGGAATAAAATTATGAGTGATCATGTTGATGATGGGATATCTCACACGTGTGTGGGTTCTAGGAGAAGATTATTATATGGATAGATTATCCTATGTAGAGAGATAAAATGGTCCAAATTTGAGATCATGCATCAAAGTGGAGAAAAAATTATTAAGGATCAAAGATGGATTATTGGAAATATTGAAAGAGTCCCCATATTCAATTTTTCAAGATGTAAAAATTGAGAAAGTATCAAGGAAATCAATGAAGTGCATTTGCTCCAAGATGTCAAGAAGCAGTGAGATGTCAATAAGTGCATGCTATTTAATGAATAAGCAAAGGTAAAGGATAAATATAAATAGTGAGTGGGTGTTAATATATTTATTGAATGGTGATCATTGATATTTTAATACCTAGCTGATTTGTAGAGATCAATGGTACGTGTTGAGTCAATATTGCAAGATTACATGAGATGATGTCAAAGTGACTAAGGTTTAATGTTTGAGCATTGATGCCTATGCATTTAATTTCAGATAAAATTGATTGTGTGAGATTTATATAAATTTGAGAGGACACAAGATGTGAGAATGGTGTTCAAAGTTTAATTGTGACCATTTGCATTTGAATATTTGAAATTACGAAGGAAAGACTAGTGTCTAGTTTTTTGGCCATAACTTTTAATCCAGGTAAAATTTGATAGTTTATTAAAAATAAAATTTGTAGAGGATTCCAAGGCAAATATATAAATATGAATTTTAAGATCTTAAAGTGTGTAAATTAATATTTATTAATGTTTAAAGTTGAATATGTTTTTGTATTTGTTCTGCAAGTGACTTGAGAAGGATATTTGATCTTTTTTTTAATGTTGTTTCAATATCTCTTGATGAATTATCTATTAGGGAGTGTTTTAGAAACCATGAAGACCATATATGTGCATTATTAAGGTTTTAAAATTTGTATACAGTATGAATAAAGCTTAAAATGGTGACTGTGTGCATAGAATGTTGATTGAGCTTACACAAAAGAGTGAAATGATGAATTTACACATTTGAGGATGAATAAGGGTTCATGTAATGTTGAATTATACATTTTTAAGTGGTCTTATGTTCTTTTTTTCTTTATGATGTGATAAATGGGTGAATAGGTCTCCATAAGACCTATAAGAGCTATAAGAGCCTTATTAAAAGGTGTAGCTGCTTAAGAATGACCCATAGATGTTATGGCTAACCTATGAGGATTATTTTGATCTCTATATCAATAATATATTTTCATTTAGGGTTAAGGAATGCATAATGGCTAACCAATATGGTGATGATCATGATTGATCTATAAATAGTGAAATTAAAGATGGTGATTTTTAGACTTTGTGAAAGACTCTGGAGAGAGAGCATGAGGGAGTAAAAATGTGGAGCCAATTGAAGGTAATAAAATTTAAAATATAAGGTAAAATTTATTGAAGACCATCAAAGAGTGAATAGGATTAGACATTCTTGTCTGATTAAGCTGGTACAAGAGGACATATAGGTCATTGGACCTAATGAGCCTAGAGGAGGCAAAATGAGCAAGTTGCTCAAGAGGCTATTTGAGAGAGTATATTATGAGTGAAGGAAAGATGAAGACTATACAAGATAGGTGGTTGATATAAGAGGTATATCAGAGAGTGGACTATGTGTATGACCATCTAGTCATGTTATTTTTATTATGATAGAGTTGTTGTAGGTGTGCTGAAGTGAGTGTGAGTGAAAAGTTGAATAGTAGGGATAGTTGGGATATGTAATGTGTAATAATTTATATTTATATGTTGGATCAAGTATGTAGTTTGATTTTATCAATAGGGTGTGTTGTGGTGATAGAGTTGTTGCTGATAAGTGTATAATGATCCAAAAGGTGGCTTTAGATGTATTGAATGTGCATAGTTAAAGAGAGCTGATATACTTTGTATCTCTATCAGATTGGTAGGAAATCAGTGTTGAGGATATTTTGTGTTCATAGGTTTTATTGTGTAAGATCATAATATAAGGTGTTTTCAACCTCCTTATAAGGTAAAACTTGTTAAAAGTCTGGTTGTTGTTGAACCTCAGCTAGATAGGTGTTGAAGCACCTTGCACCTTATGGGATTGTAGTCTCACTAAATAAGGATTGTAGTTCCTTGATCAGTTGTAGATGGTCTAAATGGGATCTTTATATTTTAAGATAGTAGTCTAATTTTAGGTTTCAATAGGTTTTATTCCCTAAGAGGGTTTCCCATGTATGTCTTGTGTTATGTTCTTGATCCTATAATTTCCCTCTTATTCATTGTTATGAATGATATATGCTTCATGAATTATTGTGGTTATTGATTAAGAGTTTAAAAATTCTTGGAAATTGAAGTCATAATTTGGGATCATTGATTCAACTCCCCTCTCAGTGATTTTACCTCTAACACTTCTCTCTACAAATTTTAAAATAATATGAAGAATGTAAAACTAATTCTCTCTCTATAGAAATGGAAAAAAAAGAAGAATGTGAAATTACTTATCTCTAGATATGACAAAAAATTATTTAAAAAATTAATTTCCCTCTCTCTTTAAAAATGGAAAAATAAATTAAAATCTCCTTTATTTATCTATAAATACTAAATGATGCCAATACATGTGATGACTATTTATCTTCTCTTAAAATAAATGTCAAAATATCTTTCCATATGAGCCTTATATTGGAAAAAATGTGATTAAAATATAATAATATGAAATGATACATCTTGATAATGTGAGTCTATGGAATATGATGTTACACATGAATGCGATGACTTTTCTAAACCTATGTGTATATAGTTTTTTTGACCTACATGCCCTTTGTCAATTTGTAATAGTGTTCCTATGATAACTTACAATGATAATATTCAACCATTGGATAAATATCTTAAGGATCTTAACATGAATTCTAAATCATTAATCTCCTTAATGCATGCTCTAGGTGAATTTCAACACAAAATACATCACCTAATCTTAGAAAACAAAACATACAATATTTAGGTTGACTCTAATGATATATATGAAAATACAATTATGCACAATATTATAAATACACCATTACCCAAAAAATTCCTCATTTATACATTTCATATGTTTGATGGAATTAGTTATAATTATCAACATCTCAAATAATTTAGAACTTCTATGGAAAAATATCATAGTAGTCAGATTTTACTCAAAGTATTTCCATAAAATTTAATTAGAAAGGCTTTGGATTGGTTTCACTCTTTTCCTAGTGAGTATTTACCCTCCTATCTTGAGTTAGAAGAGACATTTTTAATTTGATACATTAAAAATAAGGGAACAAGAGTTATATATGAATGTTTACCTTCTCTTCATCAAGGAAAATCATAGTTATTTTGTGATTACATTTTACAATTCAAAACTTGTATACATCAATTGATATATCAACCAATAGATTTGAAAACAAAATACATATTTTGTACATGCTTCATCTATCCCCTCAAATTAGTTTTACTTTATAATTATTGTGATTTATTTAAATATATTTGTTATAAGACTCTCAAACTATAATAAAAGTTAACACCTAATCCAAATCCAAATAAATTAATCTAAAATAATAATTTACACACAAGAAAGATATGGAAACTATTCCACCTTCTAAATAAAATATTCCAATCAAGGAATGTCAAGTCAATATCATAAATAAAAATAAATAATCAATTTACAAATTAGTACCCAAAGCATATAAATATACTTTACATAAATGAAAACCACTCAGTTTTGAAAATTTCAAATATTGACCACATGATATTATACATAGATTATTAGATAAGAAGCTAATCACTTTTCCTCCTAAATATTACCATCTTCCTCACTATCTTGAGAAAATAAAAGGAAAACCATTTTACATTTATCATGTTATTAATGGACATTGGGATAATGTATTTTATGAAATAAGACAAAATATTACACAACTTGAAGATAGAGGGTTATAAAATTTAGAAATTTGACATTTGGTCAACAAGATCCCTTCTCCATATACTTATACTACTTATTCGATGAAGAAAAAGATATCCCAGGGTGTTATTGAAAATGAGCCAATGGTTCATCATACTTTTATGGATGATGTTTCTAGAAGAAGATATTATTCTAGTTTGTTATACTACAATCAATCTATCCTAGGATATTCCATTATGGATCCAATGGTCAGTTGAGCTATAGCTATAACATAACCTAGATAAGGCAAATTTTCAAATAATAAGGCACAATTACATATCCTTCCAAACACATATGGATACCAAATGTCAATCAAGAATATAAATCTCAAAAGAAAGTGAAAGTTAACAGTATCCCACAATAACAATTTTTTAAAAAAAATTCATTCAATGTGTTCAACAAAAAGATAAATAAATGGATTACAAAAATTATAGTAACTTTTTATTACCTATTGGATACTGTAATCATTGTTGAGAACCAAGGATAACACATAATAATATAAATTAATCATATATAATATAAGATAATACATAAATATAAAATTAAATAACTTGATATCAAATCAAACCTTAAATTTATACACACATGAGATATCAAATGAAAACAAATTAAAATTTAAAAATCAAAACCATATGAGACAATAATAGTAAACTCATAATATATAATCAAGATCAAATTTTATAGTACAATGAGAGTTAATTAATAATTGGGTCAACATACCCATAATGAATATAAATCATAAGCATACTTACATCTACTATCCCTATAAGTAGAGGATTTTCTATCCCCTATATTCCCATGTGATTGATATCTAATTCACCTTAAACACTCCCAAAAAATGCAAACTCTACCATAGTATGCATGTTTTTTTCTTGTAGAGAACTATAGTGAATCAATAGATCCATCAATAAATCACTCTCATACATGGCCACTAATCATATATCTAATTATAATTGAATATCATCTCACTCCAACTATGTTAAAACCAATGAAAATAATGAAAAGTGGATAAAAATGGGTGAATGTGCACTCAAAATATGGTCTACCCTCCTAATAAATCCACTATCGACTATGTCAAAAGTGATATCCTACATCAAATTTTAAATAGATGTGTATACCGTTGTATCTAAATAATCATCACTTGCATCACAAACATCATACATATGATATTAGTAACTTATAAATAAGGATAAAAAACATTAAAATAAATACACAAGTTTAAATATATACTCACATGTGATTACAACAAAAACTATAACATCAATTGGATGTAGCTAAGGGAAACTAACTTACTTCTCCATCAGATACACATCCTCTATTTACTCCTCCCTAAGATGGAAGCACACTTATTATATGTATGATTATGGGAAAGATAATAGGTCATCTTTATACTAGACACCATTGAGTATAATGTGTAGTACACCCAACTTCATTTGTATCTCTAACCACAAGTAGAGGATCGACATCTCCTATAGGTAAATGTACTAGATCTAAACCACTTGACTTGAGCCTATAAATTTCATGATGAGATGATCTCATGGTCTATGTCCATGGGTACAATGTGAGAGGCACATCATTATAAATATCAAAACAAATTGTAATAATCTTGAACAAAAACATCTCCGTAACATTAGGAAAATTATCATGGATCCACATACTAACACAAATATGATTTAACTTTGCAACATCCTTAGGCCACTTATTATATCCATTATATAAATTCCATAGTATACAAGCATGTGTGAATATATCAAGGATCACATGATACTCCATCATGATAAAATCCTAATGCTTGTCTACCACCCACTAATTTTTAAACATTTGTGGATGGACATAACCATCACAAGGCCTTCCAATCAGTTGAATCATAGTAATATGTCCATAGGTCTAGATACGTACTATATTCATAATGGCAAGGAATCTAGGATGGTTCTCCAAGATGAACCTATACAAATCTTTTTACAAGTGTGCCAAAATAGTGCACCCAAAATATTATCTCATGTTTATCTCCTCAATGACATGTGAAAAATCATACATGTGATAGTAGATGGCCACAACACCACCAACCATAAAAAAAATGAAGCAATCAAGTAACAAAATTTTTCATAATCATGAAACATCTGAGGTAACAACTTCCCCAAGTAATACATTATAATCATGCATTATTTTTGTATCATGATGTAAAAAGTGAGTCATATATATGTGCACATGAATAATATATCCCTACCCCACTGTGGTTTGCACCAGGACCCTATCACCAACCATTGAAAATCATAATATCAACCATACATCCTCTAAAGTAACAATAATCTCCCCTATATGGAGCCAAAAATGTGCATGAATAAATATTTCACTTCTTGGCCAAGGTGGTCATCAGATGCATATCATATGGGATAAGATATAAATTATCCACATGTCCAAGACTGTACCTATTAAGAATCCAAAAATTGATATCATCTAAACTAATATTGATCATAGTATCCATAATATGACCATAAAAAAACTCTCTAGCATGTATGTCCATCTGTGAACACACAAAAATGAGAAAATTTTTAAATACAATAAAATAAAATACACATACATGTGTAAAACTATAAGAAAAATCATTTAAAATCTAAAGTCATATTTGACCAGATATAGTCATTATCATCATGAATTACTATTAGAAAAGGATTGTTCCATTGGTTAATATTGTTAGAATAGAGGATGAATCCATTAGACACCTGATGGCACTAAAAATTGAGGGTTAATATAGAAATTATTGTAAAAAACCTAAATAATGCCTAAAAATCCATTTTTTTCATATTTTTTCAAAACTAAAAAATTGGATCAAAAATATTTTTTAATACATACTATGTTCTCAAGTTATTGGGCTTCTAAGGTAATATGTAGATGCTCGAAATGATGAGGCATAGTTTATTCATGAGATAAAATTAATTGACAACTATCTTATATATCTCAATATTAGGACTTAAATAAGGTCAATCAAATAGGGCCTATAGCACTTGAGAAATAGAGTAAGGATATATGAGTTCCTTAGATATAGAAGAGGGTAGCCTACACTGTAAATTCCAATAGGAAATAGATTCAAAACCTAAGATTACATCACAAGGATGTATATATAATTATACCTCAACAAATATATACTATTATTATACAAAAAATGATTATACCACTAAACTAAGGATGTGTTATAATGATTATAAAATGTAAGGTGCCATGGTCAACTAAATGTTGGTCTTGGTAACCTAAAATGGTTTATGGAAAGTCTAGAAATCCTATAGCCATAGTAGCATATTAAGTATGGATAAGGCATAAAAAATGACACACATACATATATTCATAAATAAAAAAGCAACATATAATCTATTAAGTATATAAATTAAATAATATAGGGATATAATATACTTACCTTGGGTGGACCTGATGGTGCTTCAATCTACAACTTGGATCAAGTGGAGCTTTAAAAGATATTTTTTAGGCTGAATAACTCAAATGGTTGGATGAATAATTTATATATCCTTATTTAGGAACTCCTAATGACTCTTATTGAGCTTCAATAACACCAAAAGATAAGACTCCTCAAGATAATATTCTACACCACTAGCTTTCCCAAATGGACTTAGGGAAAAAGAGTGAGAAAAATAAGAGTAAATAAAGTGTATATGATATGATATGGATGAAATATAATCCTATATATACTAATAAAATACTCAAAACTAATCCTAATTACTAAGTTAGTAGTATCAACGCTATTGATATAGTTTAAAGAAGCTGGTTGACATAAAATGGTATCAAACAAGCTAATAAAATATGATTGTAAAAAGACATGATCATAAGTATATCAAATTGGATGATAGAGTAAAATAAGGGTAAAAGGTATAAAATATATGGTATTAGATAGGTTGATACCATAGGATATAATAAATCCAATAAATATAGTTAAGACACATATAAGATATTTAGATGAATAGAAACTTAGAGGAGGTCAAACTAATAATAATGGTGTAATCATGATAAAATAACATCTCTCATAAAGCATTGTGAACCTTTCCCACTCCTTTTTTGGTGCACTCTTTAAGGTGTACACTCAAAGAGATAGATGCATTGAAAAGCCACTATAAGAGAAAGCATCAATAAATGATAAAGTGAAAAATATTATGTGTATACATATGCCCTATCCAAAGCTCTTCAAGTGTCACAATAGTGTAAGATGGGATGGATATTTGGAAAAGAAACATAGTAAAACAAAATTTAACATAAATAAAAATAAATGAAAGTAAATAAAATGAAAATATATACCTTCACTTACCTTTATAATTATATAAAATTATGTGTATATTTCAAGTGATGGAAGGGTCCAAATGATAATATCAAGAGGTATACCCTAAAAATAAGATAAAATTCCAAAATTTTAGAAGTTTTTTATTAGAACCCATAAAATTCTCTATCTCACCAAGATTCTAAGGCTTATTTTAGTTCATGAAAAGGACTTACAGAAATAGAGATATGGGTGAAAAATGGAATCTTGAGGTAAGTGACTAAAGGCTGCAAAATTTGAATATGTGATACAATGTGATGTATGTTATATTATTTTATAGTAAATGTGAGCGAATGCATGGTTAATTTTTTTAAAAAACATGATGCTAAAAATTAATTTAAAACACACTAAATCATGTGAAAAAGTATGTAAAAAATTGTAAATATAAGGAAAATATTCAATGTAATAAAATGCAAAAGATAATCAAGAAAGGATATGCCCAAAAAAGATGTCATTCCATGTAAAATAAATAAAGTCAAACATAAGGGGGAAAAATGATTGTAGATAAGTTTCATAAAAAAATAAGACAAATAAAGTCAAATTATATCAATCATAAAGAAAGACACAAATGATTATAAGAAAAATGTTCTATGTGAGAAAAATTAAGTCCAAAAAATCAAATAAGAACATGATAAAAAATAAACAAAAGACACCAATGACTGAATGCTCAAAATAAATGCTTGATATAAAACATGATGTAAGAAAAAAAAACCTTAGTGACATGAATATGATGAATAAAAAGGTGTGGATAAATATGATGGGCATTTAAAGGAAGGCCTAGTTAGATTTCCAAATTCTTACAATGCAACTCATAAACTTAAAAAACTAAGTGGCATAGTAAATGATGAAAAGGCAAATTAACTCTCAAATTAGACAAGAGAATATATGATCTGATATAATTGATATCATTCAAGAGGATATCAATAAATATATGATTAAATAATGGATGCAAGATGCCTCACAAGTGATGCATAAATCCTTAGTGAAGATGAAATACTCTAGATAATTGGGCGAGGCTAAGATATTTCAACATCATGGACATAGGAAACTCCATATAATAAGAAAAAATCTTGGTATAACAAGTTTAGTACATGTATCATCCCATAAAGGATACATATATGAAAAATGAAATGAATCCTACCTTCCCAAAATATATCCCCTATATGTTAGGACCCCTGATAAAGTCATTGGCTTGTTGTGAAAATTGGGAACTTGCATGAGAAGATAGGTAACACTAAAAATGTAGGAAGATATGATTATATATTGATGTAAGACCTCTGACCCTAGTATACTAGACTACTATACCATAATGGACCTTGGTTATATCATGAGGCCAATTGGAGAATTTAAGATTTGACTAAAATAGGATACGTGAAAAGGAAATGTCATGTATTTTAGTGTGATATAAATTTTTAGATTTTAATGTTGCCTTTTACATTTTTTACTTTTATTATGATATGGATTTTAAATATTTTATACTTTTATATCCCTCCTCCATAAATATTCAAAAAATTAAACATGGGTGATATAATGATGAAAATAAGGGAGATTAGACTTGGCCATTAGAGAGGAGAACCTTAAGACCATGGTGACTAAAATACTCTTATACTTTCCCCACATGAAAGTGTGAAATATTTAAATTGACTTATGTGTGATTTAAGAGAAAGGAAAAAAAGGGACTTATGGGGATCATGAGAGATCTATCCTTGTAAAAATAAAGTGATATAATGATGAATATTCTCATAGCTAACCACATGAAGGGGACATGGTGATCCAAAAATAATGAGGCTATGAGTTGAAAGGTGATAGTCATGTCATTAAAGAAGCAATGTTAACCTACATGAGATGTAACACAAAAATTTGTATATAAAGTCATTCTAAAAGAGGGGGAAAGTATAAAATGGGGCTAAAGAATCATAAGGAGAGCAAGGAAAACTGATATGGTAAATGTATGATATACAAAAATCAAAGGTGGGACCTAATGTTATTTTTTGAAGTTAAAGCTAAATGAAACATGATATAAAACCAAAGGTGATACCTAAGATCCTAAGGTGATTCTAAGGTCAACTTTAATCATGATATAAAACTTGAAGGTGATATTTAAGGTTCATAGGTGAAATAAAAGACAATTATAAAATGGATGTAAAAAAATCCTAAAGGTAAAAACTAAGATCCACAATAGAAGCAAAGGCTGATTGAAATATAATATAAGACTTTAAGGTGAGCTAATATCCTTAGGTGAATCTAATGTTGACTATAAAAATGATATAAAATTTGAATTTGATACCTAAAATTCGTAAGTGAAATAAAGGTTTATTTTAAAATGATTATAAACAAAACCCAAAGACAAAACCTAATATCCATAATGAAAGTAAAGGCTAATTGAAAAATGATATAAAATATGAAGGTGAGACCCAATATTATTAGGTGAAGCAAAGGATAACTAAAAAATGATATAAAACTTGAAGGTGATAACTAAGAACCATAATTAAATATATGGCCAACATCTGACCTCTCACCTTAAATATGGACACATATATTATGTATGAAATTTTGGTTTTAAATAGTTTCAACATGATGAATCCAGAAGCTTATTTTTCAAACCATCATCATCATGGAAATTTGCATAATTAAATCTAAGGATGACTGTAAAAATATAAAAGAACCTAAAATGAAGTAACGATATGACAAAAATGATTATGTGTAAATAAAATTCATAAAATTAAAAAACATGTGATAAAATAATAATAATGATCTATTCTAACTACTATATCAAAGAAGAACATGTGAAATGTGAGCGTATGTGTCTTACAAAGGTTTTTGAAGCTGAATTTTATTATTTGTAATATATGGAAGGTTTTTTATTTTTACTTCATGGTAAGTATGAGAGATAAATAATCCAAGAGAATGAAGATGGCTAAAATCATGTGTAAGGTTAAGGATGGGAATCACAAGTTTCCATAAAGGCTAAAATAAGGGTAGCATAATGTGCTCTAGTATGTGAAATAATAAAAGGATGGGCATCATAAGATGCTCCAACATGTGTGATAATTAGATGATAGGAATTACAAGATCCCCCAACCTATGAGATATAGATGGATTGGAGTTTAACTTCAAGATCATGTCAAAATATGTGTAAATAAATGTTATATTAGGAAATGTGGCATCTAAGCCAATGTCAGGATCTTTCAGAGGTGATAGTAAATTTTGATATGTAGTTTCAGCCAAGATGATATAGTCTAGAGAAGCATGACTAAAATGAAATGTATTAGCTATGTCAATATAATTTGATATGAAACATGACTAAAGTGAATTATATCAAGAAAGATAATATAGTCTACCGATATAATATGATTGAAATGGATTATAATTACCAAGATGATAAAGTCTAATGAAATAAGATTGTATTGGCTTGGTTGATATAATTTGATAAAAAAAGACAAGAATGGACTATACTGGATAGGTCTATATAGTATATGGTGATGTACATTAAATTATATCAACACATTCTAGGTCATATTTGGTGTAGTTTACTGTAGATAAAATAACTATATTGGTACATTATCTATCATGGTTGGTGTAGTTGATTCTAGATGGTTTTAATTGAATGGTATCATGTTGGCCAATACCATTAGAAAGAAATTATTTTGGTGGTGATTTGGGTAGATAGGAAGAGGTTGAAGTAGGATAATAATGAATGTTAATAAAGGATCATAAATCATAATCACCTACAATGCATAATGTGTTATGCATTTAGATTAGGCATTCTTCATAAACTAATGAGGTTACAAAAAAGTTTGAATGTGAGTGGAAGTTTGATGACTCATCATCCTAAGGTCTTCCAAGGGTGGGTATACATCATGGAACCCATGCTCATCAATTATTGATTTAAAATTGATATTTTAAAAGATAATCAAATCATAAGAAGGATTTTCATCCATGTCATAGTCATCATCAATGGGAACATTTTCTATCATGATAGCATCTTCACCTCCATCATAAACATCATCATAGATAGGAAAGTCATGGAATTGAATTTTAACCATGTGATAAGTGGTGAACATAGGATAATTAGGATTTTCATAGGGATCATTAAAAGGATAATTTTCAATGGAACTATAAGTGTAATGGTTTAGGGTCATAGGGGAAGATCATCATGGGTATATTCACCATTGGTATTATCAAAGGTAATATAATTAGGATCATCTTAGGAATATTCATCAAGGGAGGATCATAATTATACTATTATCTCTCACTAAAAGTATCATCATAGGTGGGAAGAGTATCACTAAGATCCACAACCATGAGAAAGGGTTAAGAATAGTTACACCATTAGTAGTTTCCATCAATAGTGATCATAGAAGGAAGAAAAGAGAGATCCATGTAAAATCAAAATGGATTGAGGATCACAATAAAGATACTCAGAGGAGACATCAAGATGAATAAAATTTAAAATTTGATGTAAAATAAGGTTGATCAAATGAAAGATGTGGCATTAGGTTGGTTGATAAAACTAGTTACTGAGTATGGAAAAATGAAATATATCAACCAAACTAATGTAGTTATCTATAGAAACATACTATATTATGTTAGCCAATGCATTTTGAAAAAAATATGGTGATAGTGGAATTTGGATAAAAATGAGCTATAATGGCCTCAACAATGCAATTTTAAATACACATAACTATATCAAGTTGGATAATACAGTCTAAAACACATAAAATAACATTGGGTTGGATGATACCATTCACAGGTAGATAGATAAGGGTATCAAATTAGCTAATATAATTAGAATAAAAAATATTCTAGTTTTCAATATTAATCTAAGTTTCTAGAAAGAAAACAATGATAATATAAATGTGAAGACAATCCTACTAGGTGTGGGATATGATTCATGTTGGGTTCCTAGAATGAATACATGAGATATGATCCCTAAAACTATCCTCTTTCTCTCAAGACTATGATTTAATTAATAATGTCAATAAAATAGATATTCAAATGCATGGATGATTGGGTGAGGACCTATTAATATATTAGGTCCTCACCCAATCACCCATGCATTCGAATATCTATTATATCTATTATATATATATATATATATATATATATCATAGGGTAAATTATAACACAAATGTCAATAGGAAGAGTTCTAAAGACTAAGCCTATGACACATCATGAATATCTCACTAGACCTCAACAAAGATATACCATTATTGTACAAAAAATTATTATACTAAGCTAAGTTAAGGATGGGTTAGACAACCAATTGGGGTCTAGTCAACCTAAAGTGATTTATGGAAAGTCTAGGAAATATTATAACCACACCATATTATTCGATATGGATAAGGCCTACAAAATGATGTACATACATATATTCAAAAAATAACAAGCAACATATAATCTATTAATGAAGTAAATTAAATAATATAAGGATAGAATATACTTACCTTGGGTGGACCTATCAATGATTCAATTTTCCAATTAGCTCAATTGGATATTTGAAAGATATTTTTTAGGTTTTAATATATAAAATGAAAAAATGAAAACCTGACATCTACTTAGATATGAACTCTTAATGAATTCTCCTATTTACCTTTAATGACACTACAATACAAGACTCATCAAGATAAGATTATACACCACTAACTCTCCCAAATGAACTTAGTGTAGAAGTGCGAGTGAAATTAGAGAGAATAAAGTATATATGATATGATATTGATGAAATATGTCCCTTATATATATGTATCCAATATCAAAAACCAACCCTAAAAACTAACTTGATGATATTGGCTTGGTTGATATAGTTTAAATAAGTTGACTAATACATAATGACATCAGCTAAGATGATACAATACAAATTTCAAAAGAGAGACTCATAAATATATCAAACTTGATGTAATAATATAGGAAGGGTAAAAGTTACAAAATGAATGGTATCATCTAGGACCATATTGTAGTATATAGGGAATCTATAAAATCTAGACTAGATACATATATGAGTGGTAGATAAATAGACACCTAGAGGAGATAAAATTAATAATATCAATGACATAATCAAAATATAATAGAAAAGTATCTCAAAAACCACCACTAGACTCTCCCACCCCTTTATCAATGCACCCTTTATGGGATGTTCTTAGGGAAATCGATGCATCAAAAATACCCTACAAGAGAAAGTGTTAGCAAATGATAAAGTGAAAAATATTATATATAGATAGCTATAGGTTACCCTAACCCATGCATATATTATAGTGAACCTCACATGAATCTTATCCCAATACTAGTTCGATCATTTTTCATATTTTTTAATTTTCATTATTAGTATCATATTCAAAACCATCATATAAATTTATATCAACTATATCAGCTAACCTGATATAGTCTTCTTATTTTCAATAATTATTTCATCCAACTTGATATAGTTCCTATTTATTATAAAACTATACTAGCCAACTTGATATAGTTTCTTTTTTTACTATTTATAAACTACATCAACCATCCCAATACACTTTTGTGTTTCTTTCCAACTGTATTGGGCATCATGATATATCTCTCTATCTTTTGCTAATGACATCGACCAATAAGATAAAGTTCTATGTATTCTACCAACTGCATCATCTAACATGATACAAGTTTGTGTCTCCTTCCAATTGCATCAATTACCTTGATATGATTTTGTGTCTCCTACCAAATGTATCTAATATATTGATAAAATTTTATGTGTCTTTCTAATTGCATCGACCAACTTGATATGGTTTAATTTTACCATTTTTTATAACTAAATGTATTAGAACACCTAATACCATATGATTATTTATTTCCTTATTTTATCATAACATGTTATTATTTCATAATTTCAATCTAAATCATGTATATTTTTATTCTTGTATTTTAATATAGAGCTATGTTCTGGTAGTTGTAAAAAAATTAGGAGCTATCATTCTAGTTAAAGTAGTCATTAGTTTTACATGAGTCATAGTGTG
This sequence comes from Torreya grandis, assembly GCA_037957365.1. NCBI lineage: Eukaryota > Viridiplantae > Streptophyta > Pinopsida > Cupressales > Taxaceae > Torreya > Torreya grandis. Next base: position 502,028 of record JARHVA010004889.1, read on the forward strand.
AGGGGTATTTCTATAATACTCAATCCATTAGACAACAATATATATAATTTTGTTCCTACATATCTATTTGGGGGATAAGAGACTCTCTATAGTTAGGGCGCCCTATCTACTAATGAATTATAGTACTAGCAAAGTGAACCTACCTAATAGTATATAGGAAGTGCATAGGTTTTCCTTTTAAATGAATAAGAATCCTTTCACTTGTTTGGATGTTAGTGTACTAGTGCATTTAAACTTGGTAAGTTATTCTCAATGTACCTTATAAGATAGGATAGTGTATCAACTAACCTAATACCATTTGAGTGTTTATTTCCTTATTTCATACATTACATGTTAATATTTTTTACTTTCAATCTAAAATCATCTATATTTTTATTCCTGTCTCTCAATCTAGAATTGTGTTTCAATAGTTTTAAAACCCATAGGAATTATTAGTCTAGGCAAAGCAGTCATCAATTTTTCCTGAGCTATGGTGTGGGGGGTATTACCCCAACACTCAATCCGTTAGGTAAAATTATATATGGACATTAGCTTCCATGTACCTCAATATATAATAAAATCACATAGGTTTTTGTTTTCAACCAAAATGAAGTCTTTCTGTGATAATAAGAATTTGACTCAAGAGAGGAGGTTAGATCTAGTGTTAGTTTCACAATGAAATAAAAATGAAAAGAACACATTAAAAATCATAATATTTTTAGGCCTAGATCATAGGGTAAGCTTAGTGAATAAATAACAAATTACAAAGCTCACTAAAGTGCAAAAAACTTAGAAATTCCTTAACTTCCTTGAATTATCCAAATGATATGCTCATTTGGCTTGCTCAACTTGTACTCAATAATTCCATGGAAATGGAATTTGGTTATCTCATTCTCTCCTTGGCACCATTATTGGATTTGCATTGATGTGTCTCAAACTAGCTTAACTTGTGATTTTGGCATTATAATACTATTATTTCCAATCTTATCATAAAACCAACATTATAACTTTACTATGCTCAAGCTCTCTAAATGAAGAGGTATAGGATTGTATTTATAAGTTTAGAAACTAACCCCAACCCAATGTGAGTTAGAGTGTAGTTAGAGTTTGGAATGGGTTCAAACCTAATGTTTGTGAGTTAATTAACCCTAGTAGAGTTAAAAAGTGTCAAATGGTCATGATTAGCAATGAATAGGCATGTTGAGATATTTTAGGATATTTGAAAACTCAAAAAAAGGTAATTATGAATTCTTAGGATATTCTTTGATTTTTGATTTTTCTTTTTTAGTAAATCATTAATTACTCATGGTTAATTCAATTAGGCATTTGATTTGGTTTAGCATTTTAATTAATTCTATTTAGGCATTTTATCATTTTGAAGATTTAAATTAATTTTATGTGTGCTCTTACTCCTTTTAATAGGCTTATAGACCAAATATCATGTTATGAAGCCAAATTTTAGATATTTAGTGATTCTTAAGATTAATTTACAAATTTTGGAAAGAATCAGTTTAAAGTTAGTTATGAAGCCATTGGTGGACAATTTTTAGGTGTTTACAATTTTCCCCTATTTAAGAAGATGTTTGAAGATGTAGGCATGATAATGTATTCTCAAATAATGAGAAAAGAAAGGCCTGTATGCTTAAAAGAAGATGATGGTTGAATAAAAAGATCCAAAGAATGTTTAGGAAGCCTATAATGATGCCCCCTTGAGGGAGTGGCTGTCACATTTGTTGATGGATGGTCCCCCAAAAATAAGCAAGAAGAGAGGTGGAATTAACCCATGGGTGAGATTAATCCAAATGAGAAAATGATTTCATGCATTGGTTTAAAAAGAAATACTAATTTGACCAAAGGTGGTTATAATCAGTAACAAAGGGTGTGACACTGATTTTGCCATAGATGGTTATAATTAGTTGCAATGGTATATGCCCCAATTAAGGCTGATGAGTTAAAATAATGATTTACCTTTAGGTGGTTATAATCATTAAGATGGCTGAGATTGAAAATATGTTTGATTGTGCCTTAGTAGGGAAAATTGGAAAGCATAACTCAAGGATATAATGAGTTGTACAAATAAAATATGGGTGGGTGAAAAAATAGATTTGATGGTCTAATGACTGAAGAAGCCACAAATAACTAAGTATACAAGGATGCAAAAAGTGATGAAAGGGATGAATAGAAGAATAAGAATTTATCAATGGGAATGATTCAGTTATACCTACCAATAAGGAAATACTTGTCCTTATTAGGATTGATATAACTAGATTGGTTAATGGGTTGATTTGATCAAAGAGTGTCGGAGGCTTTGCTAAGGGTACCAAGGAAAACATTTTATGGCTTCATTGATTGTAAGAATCCTAAGCTAATTTTTAAAGTAGCATGTGATGGTATGCCTCATGATATAAAACACTGTGAGAACTTGGATAAAATATGCATAAGGAATAACTCCCGATGAAATAAAAAATTGAAAATAATATACCAATGATAAAACCCATGATGACAATGTTGACGTATTAATATGGATAAACTCAAGAATAATGTGAAAGAAATCAACCAACAAATAGATATAGAATAATTCAAGGCAACAGTACTGAAAGCAAATAAATAGGCAAGTGAATAAATAAACAACACATAGAAAAAGAAAAAAAAGAAAGAAAACAAACAAACAAATGGATAGAAAACAAACTCACAAAAAACTTAAAAATAAAATCAATAAAAAACATCCTACAATGGATTTGTCCCAGTAGGGAGAATCAAGGATAACTGAATAAGATTAAATAAGTTTTTTTTTTTTTTTTTTTTAAAATTTTAAAATTTTATGAATGTTTTTGGAATTTTATAAGCATCTCAACCTGATTGGGAAATATGAGATACTAACTAGTCTAACTTGAAAAATGGTGAGAGCATTGGCTTAGGTTTCTCAAAAAATTGTGAGAGTATATGGCAAAGGGGAATTGAGATAACCTTAACATGAATTGATCATGACCTACATATTCCCAAAATGACATGAATTCATAGTAACTCCAACCACACAAAAGGCAGGGAGAACTTGACTAGGTCACAACAAGTTCTCAAATCTGGTAAATGGCTAGGCAAATGAAAGCAATAATGGTAAGTTGATGTGACAATACATGGTAAAAGGTGTTGTTCCTAATTTTACCATAAGTATTTATAATTAGGAAATAAAAAAATAGGTCTATGATACTAATTTTCCCATAGGTGGTTATAATTAGTAATAGAAGGTGGACTACTGATTTGCCTAAAAGTGGTTAAATCAAGAACACTTGGTAAAACGTGAATGAAATATAACTTTCTAGATCAACTATTAGGCTAATTTCATAAATTATCATTTAAACATAAAATTCTAAAACTACTAAAACTAGATTAGAATCCCCTTGTGAAAGGTGCGAGAAGAATCAAATAAATCAAGATCGAAATCGGATTAGGTAGGATGGATAAAAGTAGGCTTTGGTCTAATAAGAATGGCATAGTATGATGACATAGGGTACGACATAATGAAAAATGATCGGATGGTAAGAGGGTTGACCAAAAGTTGTAAGGAGAGTTAAAATGATAGGGTATGGAACAATGGCAAGAGCAATGACAAAGGAAATGATAAGGTAAATATTTGCAGCCAATGGGAAAGGTATGGTTTATGTTTTGGCTTGGGTATGGTATAATATTTTTAAATTGGGTATGGTAAAATGCTTTTGACCTAGGTGAATGTTTTTAGTGTTCCTTATAATATGGAGATACATGTCTTGATCAACATATGACACAATTAGAATAATCAATCATGTAAATTTATATTCCAAAACTCTTTCGAATAGTTTCTCTATCAAGAACTAGCTATAGATTTGGATTCAAATGATGTTTTTGTTATCCTCATTGGTCATTGATTTTGTTTCCTTCAAACTTCAAGACAAGGTATATTCATAGTCTCTGTAAAGGAAAGCATGGTTAGGGATAGCATATAAATGTTGGATGATAGGTTTTAATGGGAAATGGAATGGTGGATGATAATGGAATGTATAATGGCTTGCAAAAAAAATGAATATTAGGATGTTTAGGCACACACAATGTTGTTGATTTTGGATTCAACATAACTTTGGATGTGATAGGGATGAAGAATTCTAAATATTATCTTAATAGTACCACCTTGGTTAAATGTTGTTTGGGTCTGAGAGTAGATACAATATGATTAGACTATAGATTGGAAGTAATATTGATTTCATCTTTGATGATGTCTTCATCAAAAAATGAAGAAATTTTGTTCATAAATATGTGTGCCTCAAAGAGGTTTTCACCAATAAATTTGGATTGATTATCCCATAGTGCCTCCTAGAAGGTTTCACTAATTAACATTAAATTTTGACTTTGATTGTCTTCTAATGCCTTTGAAAAGGTTTCACTATAAGATGATGAGTTTGAACTTTGATTGTCCCCTAGCAATTCTGAAAAGGTTTCACTAAGAGATTTTTCTTCTTCTACATGAAGTTTGTCTTGGCCTTCTCATTTTTCTTCAACTAATATATCAACATGAATGTAGTTCAATAAGGTATGCTTTTATCGGTCCCAATCGACACTTGTGGGAGATGGAATGCCAATAACATGGCTAGGTTGGTTGGCGGTAATGGTATGTGGAATGGTAATGGAATGGGGGGAGGTCACACAATCTTCATAGAAGATACTAGGACAACTTGTGTCAAAGCTAAAATAATCATATTCAAAAATTGTAGAAGGATCATATATTTACTCAAATTAATCTATGAGGCATGCATAACCAATAATATAACAACCACAAACATATTTTGATTCTGATTCAAGGGACTCTGAATCTGATGTTGAGACTGACATAAATTTTATTTTTGATGCTAAATTTATTATTAGTTTAAGAATAAAACTTGATTCTAATTCTAATTTTTCATCTAGCATGGATGCTGCTATAATGATGTTTTGTTGAATGTTTGATATGTGATAAATAATGGTATGTGATGGCATAATGGGCTCCAGGGAATTAGGTCAAGAGACAAATCCTTACAGACTAGTTTATTAAAGGGAGGAGCTTAAAAAATAGGCATATGGTCAAGGTAATGATTTACCTAAAGGTGGTTATAATTATTAATAAGTGACTCAGTAAGGATTGCCTTATTAGAGTGAGACTCCTCAATAATAGGTATAGGATTGAAAGGTGATTCATCACAGGTTTAATTATCACAAATGGTTATTTTAACAAAAACATCATGGTTTGGTTAGTTTTCTTGGCCTTGGTTTATGATGAGTTTAAAATACCATTTTTAATACAATTTGTTCCTCAAATGGTTGGCTTGGTTGGAGAGGTACCAATTGGCTTAGTGGGGTTGGATAGTTGGTACGTGTTTTCTATAGTAGGGGACTGTTGGTAATGGACAAAGAATGACCAATGGTTAGATAATGATAGGACATTGTGGATCTTGGTTGCTAACACAAGCTAAAAGATGAAGTCCTGAAATGGTAACAATAGGGCATTATGGAGATTGATTGTTCATATAAGCTAAAGGACACAGTCCTAAAAGGATAATAGTAGGGCATCATAGAGCTTGGTTACTTGCATAAGCCAAATGATGAAGTCCTTTAAGGATAAAGCTAGGGCATCATGGAGCTTAGTTACTTGTACAAACCAAAGGATGAGGTCTTGGAATAGAAATGGAAGGGTGTTGTAGAGCTTGGTTGCTCACACAAGCCAAATGATGAGGTCTTGGAAGGATAAGGCTAAGGCATCATGGAACTTTATTACTTGTATAAGCTAAAGGATGAGGTCTTGGAAGGATAAGGATAGGGTATCATGGAGCTTGGTTACTCACACAAGCCAAAGGATGAGGTCCTGAAATAGAAATGGTAGGGCATTGTGGAGATTGGTTTCTCACACAAGCCAAAGGATGAGGTCCTAGAATGGTAATGGTATTTCTTAGGTGTATTGGAGCTTGGTTTCTTATGTAATATGAAGGAGGGTTAATGGTATAGGTGGGGGGAATGGGTGGTTATATAAGGGTGAGTATAATCTATCAACTAACTAAATCTAAAGCTTGGATTTGTTCCCCAAATTAAGGTTTGTAAGGAAGGTATGGATCCATCTCCAAAATAACATCAACTTCATAAGGGTCTTCAACAAAGTCATTATTTTGATCTTGAATAAGTATTAAGTATTTTAGGGAGGATATGAATCTTCCTCACAAATAGTATTATCCTAGTAGGGGTCTCCACTTGGATTTTGTGTGACCATTCCATCATAACTATAATGAGTCATATCCATATTAGTGATGAAAACTTTGGAACAAAAATGGTTTAGAGTTATACAAACTCACAAAAACCAATTTCCAAAAGACAGATGATTTAAAATTGGTCTAACTTTTTTTAGGGGAGTTGTATGTCCAAAAAATGATATGTGCTAAAGACTTGGTATAAAAAAATCTAACATCAACTGTCTCACATACAAAAGGTCAAGCATCTGAATGAAAACTAGCATGTCAAACTCTATGTCCAAAGTATTCCAAACAAGTCTAATCTAAATAAACAAAAGTTACTAGGTCTTTTGGCCAAATGCCATGTCAAAATTTAGGCTCAAAATAAATGCATGTGCTAAGACTTTTGGCCAAACACAACGTCAAAAACTATACTTTAAACAAAGGCATGTGTTAGGAATTGTAGAAACATGTGGTGTCCAAATCTAGACTTAAAACAAATGTGAGATTTTAATCTAATAAACTTAGAATACTTTGGCATAGACTAGACACTTGATTCTAGAAATAAACATGATCAAATTGGTATGAGCCACTAAACAAAAGGTACTTGGAGATCTATTCTCTAAAACAAAGGCACAACCAATATAATTTTCAAATTTTGGGTCAGAAATTAGCCTAAGTTATATAACCCAAAAGAGAAACATTTGTGTCTAAGCCCCAATTAAGTAAGGCATAAATAAAAATCAATCAATGTTTGAATTTGAACTTGTCAAAGTTAATTAAAAACTTAAATTAGGAAAACTTTAGGCTTTTTGACCAAATGAGTTAGATAAATTTGAACAACATAATGACACTAAAACAAAGATACAACAAAGCACATTGTTTGGTTTCAAATGTGAAACTTGGACACAAGACAAGAAAAATATATGAAATAATTTGAGAAACATAATGATATTATCACTCTTAAAAGATATAAACAATTTTTTGTTTTAAATAATTTTAAGTCTCAAAATTTAAATTATTTGGGTAGTGTAATTTTACCCATCTCCATAAAGTGACACATATAATTTTTTTGAAATATATAGTCTAAGATAAAAACACAATGTTAAATGGATGGCATAACACATCCTCAAATGTCAAAGTAGTGTAGACAAACAAACTCATTTATGGCATGGTATAATAAATAAAGTTTTAGGCACAAAACACCAAGTAATAAAAATAAAAAGACTAAATACAACTAAGTATATCATCATAGATCCTAACAAGGTATGATAAGTAGGGTTGACTAAAAATTACAATTTATGACCATCTAGATTGATCCCAAGTGTGGCTAACATAAGAGAAGCATCACATAAATTGAGTTCATATTGGTCAACTTACTATGCAAAGGTCTATTCCTTTTTATAGTCATTCCATATGTGGACTACTTAGTGGAATCCCCTAGTTGACCAGACCTAACTCATGCCTTCATTATGAAAGGAGAGGTTAGCTGATCAACCCCCTATCTCTCATAGTATGCATCCCTAATTTTTATAAACTAACATGGAGTGGGGTTGAAACACTATTATGATATGAATCCCTAGGTCAATTTTTCCCTAAATAACATGTGAAGAGGTAATGACCTCCCCTCCAAAAGCCAAATTACATGAAAATAAAACCAAGTGAAAGATTTTAGGGTTGCTTGTAGATTACCTAAACCATGTCAGTTTTGGGGAGAGCCTAGAAAACTTTCTTTCCATGCCTTGAACTAGGCAAAAATGCAATGAAAAGGCAATTTTGGTCACCCAAGTTCCTTATAGGGGATAGGAGGAGAGCATATATGCACTATTCATTTTGTAAAAACAAACAAGCAATAAAACACTTGTAATAAATTGAAATTGAAGTAAGTGTTGATTTTAGGCACCCAATTTAAAAGCGTGATGAATTTATATACTTGTCCACTTAGCTTAAGTGTGAAAGATTGAAATAATTGCACAACACAACTTTAACAAGAACATTTATGTTCCATTTATGCCCAAAACCCAACTATTCAAGATTTAGCCTAATTCATTTTTAAATATAAAAGTGAAGTGTTCAAGACTTAAGAATTTGTTTTAATCACCAAAAATGAAGTGTTTTAAAAATATTAGCAATTCTAATTCCTTTTAAGCACCAAAGATCAAATGTTAAATATTTAACAAGTTCATTTTAGTACCCAAAATGAAATGTGAATAACTTACATAATTAATTTTAGGTACCCAAAATGAAATGTGCATTAGTATAAACTTGAAAATTTGTATTCCAATCATGCCTTGGAAATATAAGGGTTAGATAGGTTCCCTTTGATTAGAAGCACTTTCAATGGTGAGAAAATGAACTTTTAAAAATTAGATCTTAGGTTTTTATTTTGAAAACAAAATGACCATCATCAGTCAGAACTGATCAATGCCAGTTATTAGGAAATCGATACTAGTCGATCTCATACAGAACCAAAAACATATATAAAGAATTGGTACTAGTTGATTAAGACTGATGTCGATCACCTATGAACTTGAAGGCAAAACCAAAGTGAAGTAAAAATGTTAGGTTAGTGTAAAGATGATAATAAATCTTTAAAACTTGCAACATAGTGGTTAGGAAGAGAGTATAAAGATCAAAGAAACCAAGAAATAACAAAAAAGAATGCTAAAAATATTCAAAATACAAGCTTTGTAAACTGTGTTTTACCCTAAAACCTGACTGATGTCAGTCACCCAAAAATGAGATGGGTTAGGTAGAATCAATGATAGTTTGGTACAACTAATGTTATTTATGCCTGACTAATGTTAGTATCTGTGTAGATCTGAGTTAATTCAAAAATTAAAAATATGACCAAAATAAAACTGTAGTTTTGATGATATAAGCATTTACTTGTCAATTTATGAGTTGTATCTTGGTCTCCTTAGTATGTGGGGTGTTTCTTGTCCCACCAGGTGTGCCATTTATGATCATAAGAATTTGACTCAAGAGAGGAGGTTAGATCTGGTGTTAGTTTCATAGTGAAATCAAAGTGAAAAGAACACACTAACAAACATAACATATCTAGGCCCAGATCATAGGGGGAGCTTAGTGAACCAAAAAAAATAAAAATCTCAACTAAAATTCAAAGAACTTACAAATTCCTTACCTTTCTTGAATGCTCTAAATGATGTGTTCATTTGGCTTGCTCTGCTTGTGCTCAAGAAGTTTTTGGCAATGGAGTTTGGCTATCGCCTTCTCTCCTTGGCACCATTGTTGGATTTGGATTGTGATTTTGGCATTATAACACTATTGTTTCTAATCTCATCATAAAACCAACATTATAACTTTACTATTCTCAAGCTCTCTAAATGAAGAGGTCTAGGATTATATTTATAAGTTTAGAAACTAACCCTAAGCCAAGGTGAGTTAGGGTGCAGTTAGAGCTTGGAATGGGTTCAAACCTAACCTTTGTGAATTAATTAACCCCATTAGAGTTAAAAGGTGTCAAATGGTCATGATTAATAGTGAAAAGGCATGTTGAGATATTTTAGGATATTTGACAACTCACAAAAAGGTGATTATGAATTCTTGGGATATTTTTTGATTTTTGAACTTCCTTTTTTGATAATTCATTAATTGCTCATGGTTAATTCAATTAGGCATTTGATTTAGTTTAGCCTTTTAATTAATTCTATTTAGGCATTTTAGCATTTTTAATATTTGAATTAATTTCATGTGTGATCTTGTCCCATTTAATAGGTTTATAGATTAAATAACATGTTATGAAGCCAAATTTGAGATGTTTAGTAATTCTTAGGCTTAATTTGCAAAGTTTAGCAATAATTAGTCTAAAGTTTGGTATGAAGCCATTGGTGGCCAATTTATAGGTGTCTACACTTTCAACCATTTATTTTTATAGTGCACCAATACGTGGTTAACCTCAAGAAATTAATTTCAATGTACCTTAAATATGAGATAATGTAGTTATCAAATGATGGAATCCTTTGTAGTCATTTACCATTTAAGAATTAGTCACTATTTATGCCTAAGATTAGTATATTTGAGTGCTTAAAAATAAAACACACCTAACTTAGTTATACCTTCCTATTTTATCCATTTCTTACTATTTGGCCATTTTATCAAATTTGATATAACTATATTGGCTGGACCAATACAATTTTTTGATTTTGAGACTATATCAACTAGCTCTATATAATTATGCACTTTTTAAAAATTGCATCAGCCATCTTGATATAGTTCTAAGTTTCCTTTTGATTGCATAAAATATCATAATATATTTATATGCCTTTTGAAATTGAATTAGATAACTCAATACAGTTCTAAGTTTCCTTACAACTACATCCTCAAAATTGATACAATTCATTTTGTGATCACATTGTATCAACAAACATGATACAAATATATGTTTCCTATTCATATTCTCTAATGTCTCAACAAACTTGATAAAATATGTTTTAAACATTCCTATCCTAATATAGTTATGTGTTTTTTGATAATTGTATTGACCATCCTGATATATTTCTAAATTTCATTCCAATGAAATCAACCAACCCAATATAGTTTTATGCCTTTTAAAAATAAATCAAAGAGCCTGATATAATTCTATGTTTCCTTCTAACTACATCATCCAAATTGTTAAAATTTATTTTGTGATCATATTATATCAATCAACATGATACAAATTTATGTTTCCTTTTCTTATTCCCTATTATATTCATGAACCTAACACAATATTTTTTAAGCATTCTTATGAAATGAAGTACATTAAATAGGAATATATATATATATATATATAATCCTTTCTCTTTCTCAATGGAACATATGTTTTACTAATCCAAAGAGATAAATGATAAGTACATTCAAGGATTTTACAGCAATCCTAATGCTATGGAAGTAACTATTCCTAAGTATTTAAAAAAAATTACCTCTATTACTTATCATTTATATATGTCTTAATATCATACTACCAATTATTATATCATAACTTCAACTAAATCCAAATGATATGGTCCATATAAAAATCCTAAAAACACTAGACAAGGTCACCCAATCCAATACCATGAGGTTGACGAAGAATGTGACATTGAATATATAGATGAAATGTAAATATTTGTCAAAGAGAATCTTGAGAAAAGGGGAAAGGACCCAAAATTTTATATGACATCATAATGGCACCCCATATGAAATTACCTCTTTCCCTACTCATACATTTTACATTACTTGGGAAAATCAATATGTGACTTCCCTTTTTATTCATCATCTACCATGTCTAATATGACTACTAATATGGTATGTATGTCTTTTGGTGGGCCTAGCCAAAGTGATCACACTAATACCAATGTTAATTCCACATCTAGTCCATTTAAATAGGCCACCCAATCCTCTAGTTCCAACTAAAATACACCAATCATAGTTACAATATCTTAAAGGAAAATGAGTCAAATGGATAATATTCAAGCTAATAATAGTGCTCAAATGATACAAATATAAAATAAAATTATGAAAATTCAAACTAGACACCAAAAAATTTTGTGGGGAGTTCTAAATAAAAATGCCCTCCCACCCCTACTTAGAGACACTCTTAACAAGCTCTTTGCACAATCCCCACTTCAAAACAAAGCTATAAAATATCTTCAAAACAAACCCATAGTCCTTAAGATTGAAGAGATTAACATTGTTTTTATGAATCCTGTTATATCCTATAACGGATCCATTAATTTTTATTTGAATTTAAAGTCCTTTGAAAATATTTATAAATACTAGAGTAAACTTAATACCTTTGAAACTACCAAACTAGTTTTCAAAACCTTTTATGCTGATGATTTAGAATGGTTTAATCAAATAATACCTAAATCTATTTATATCATTGGATACTTAGTTAATTCATTGGTCCAAAAGTTTCAATCTAATGATTTTCCAAATAATAACTTCACTCACTTTATAAATTGAAATCAAGTGGAAAATAAGACTACCCAAGCCATTAACAATCATTATAAATCCTTAGACAAAAAACATGAGCATAGTAAGATAAAAGGCAACATCTTCCACTTGTTTATTAATGCAATAAAATCCAAATTATAATACATTATCAAGACACTTTCTAAAAAATAATTGAAGGAAGCCTTAGCTCTAACCAAATGACAAAACTACCTCAGTAGACAATTTGAGCTTTTCTAACCTAAATTTAGCACTTAGGTGCTTATGAGACCTCAAAATAAAGATGCTAATAAAGATGGTTTCTATGATACTTATGATTCTAATATAAACATCCATTCTATTATGTTAGGAAGATCCAATGAAGTGAATCTTTCACAATCCATAAAGGGAAGTCCTTTCCAATATCATCTACCTCCATTAGAAGTCAACAATTATAAAATCCATCAACATGTCTTCCTAAACCCTCACCTAGAGATATTGATACTTTCCATCCTAATGATCATTGGTATGATCCTTAATTTTTTTTAATTTATGCATATTTGGGTCTTTATCATGAAATTTTTAAGAAACTTAAACATTTAGCTTTTGATTTTTTTCTTAGTCTAAACTTTAATTATGAAGCATGATTAAAGAGAATTAGCAATCTTAATGTAAGGTAGATAATAATAATTACTCCAAGGTCAAACATGAATAACTTCACCAAGCCAATTTTCACCTTAACATATATTCCAATCATCTTATAAATCAAAATCAAAATCAAGAAACCAATAATCAAAATCAAACCTCTTCCCAATCAGTTGCCAATGTTTTTGAAACTAGGGTTAACCCTATTTATTCCATTGATCCTTATCCTATTCAGCCTCACATCCATTATCCATCCTATTTAATAGTTTAATATTATCCTCCACAAAAAAAATTCCTCTTATAATTGAAGCAATCACTACTTCTATACTTTATAATAAGTATCAAACAACATAGTACAAGTTTCTATAGATCATAATGTATTATCCAATCTGATGGAGTTTCTTGTGTTCACAATTATATTAACTAATTAAATAAAATATGTTCCTTAGACCATTCCTATTCACACTTTATCAACTAGATTGATATAATTTTTTTTTCTAGTTCAGGTCTAATTATATTGGCCAATGTGATATAGTCTATTTATTTGATTGGTTTTGTTTCAAGCTAGCTTGGTACAATCACATTTTCCTAATTCTACCTCTATTGTATTAGTGAGTTTGGTAAAGTCTATTTAATTACCTAGTTTTGATCCTACTATATCAACCATGCTGATATAGATTATTTTTGATGTTTATATGTTACTATCTACATTTTCAAGTTATTACATACCATTTTTTGTCTTTTTATGTCACCAACTACATTGGTTAGGTTGATGCAATTGGCTCAAACTGACTCATTAGTGTTAAGACCACACGTTTTAACTCAAAATAGGATTTATTTGGTTTTAATTTCATATATAATTGATAATATTTAGAACTTAATCCCCTTTTTATAGTCCTATCTAGCTCATACTAGTTTTATTGGGTGGGATCCCATAGAATAAATATTTAGACTCCCATCTCCAATCTCAATCCTTGAGATTATGAGGACTTATAAAATACATCAAAACTATATTATGTATTTTTTAAATTTGAACACCCATAAATCATAACCTATGGGGAAATAAACTACCTTGCTTGGGTCTTAGGAAATCATTTTGCAAAAATGTGACGAAATGTCCATCCCTATCCTTCACACTATAAATGCGTCTCTCTCATTAAAATTTACTATTACATTTATGATTCCTAAAAGAAAATTAATTCATGTATATGACCCTTATATATTTATTAGTGTCTAAACTTGTGACATCTAAGTCAACAAGCATTGATAGATGAAGTATTTGACACTTATGTCATTTCCTTATAATGGAATAAAACTATAGAATATTTTAAATGTAACTTGAAGAATACACATGGCATGTGCCAATGATATGACTAAATATAAATACTCCATTAGGATGTGTTTGTATTAATATAATGGTACTACTTGTTATAAAAGATCTAAGGTCATGACATTCAATTTCCATTTATTATATAAAATTTTTCTTAGCCTCCTTTGGATTCATTGTATGAGGGCCATAGCCTCTTTCTCATAAAAATAGAAAATGTTTCCTCACATGGGTTCCATTTATAAGGTAAAAGGTAATACCAAACCTTATAATTTAAAACAATTCCAAGAACATGGTGTCTACAAAATTCTATCCCATAAACCTTTGCTTAGCATACAATTCTATGAGTATCAAAATTTTAAATTTTTCATCAAATCAAACTGAGGTTAAAGTGTTCACCCTTAGCTTGTGGGAAACATTCCACCCAACCTTCTTGATTATGATGATGATGATCCTGATGATATTAGTTTTAAAATAAAAACATTGAATCTTTCTTATAGTATCATTGCTTATTTGATACCTACTTTATGACCTTATTATTTTAAGAAGCCAACTGATGAGTTTCTTACTTCTGTGGTCACTCTTAAGGAACCTTCTTCCCATCCACCTTATAGTGACATAGTGGTTGAATACATTAAATAGATCTTACCAATCATATTATGATGAAAATTATACCTTTGATGACCCATACTTATTTGGATACATCCAAGTGAAGGATTCAAACATCCTCCCATACTCTTTCTTCCTTTAGATCTCTTATGAGCAATCCTCATTTTATTCTAGAAATAATTTAATTGACATAATTTGACCTAAAACTCCTCTCTCTTATACTTTTTTAACATCATTAATTTAATGTTTGATGTTGATAGGTATGAGATGGAGTGAGTTTAGGCTTATACTTCATGTGTATTTTCAATTATTTCTGATCCTCTTTAGAGCATGCTTGATGGTAAATCTATGACCATAATTTTTTTTATCATCTAGATATTATGATCCATCAAGATTTATTCCTAGAAGTTAGATAAAATTATATGGCCAAAATATATGATGTTTCCTAAGGAAATAACAACACCTTATCATTCATTTCATAGAGTAATTGATCACTCACAAGAATAATCTTGAGTGTATAAAAGATATATGAAATAGAAAAATCAAATTGACTCAATATATCTATACCATGATAGTAATGAATTATTTAATGAGATTATAGATATACATAATTATGATCCACCTAAATTTATATCTCATTCTCACAAGAATCTAGATAACTCGTTTCCCACTTTTGTGGTCATTCCTAATAAGTCTCCTTCTCATCCATATTATAGAAACATATTGGTTTAATCTCTTAATGCAGATATCACAAATTATAATTATGATGACGATTACACCTTATATTACCCATGCATATTTGGATATGCCCAAGTCAAGGATGAAAAAAATCTCCATTATTTTTCCTCCTTTTAGTACTCTTATAAGTAATCCTAATTTTTTTTGCATTAATTTTTATTAACATCATTTGAACTATCACTCTTCACTTTACCTTGCTTAACATCATTATTTATTTGGTTAATATAGATAGTTGTGATATGTAACAAGTTATGAATTATAATTCACATGAATTTCTAGTCATTTTTTAGATTGTTGGAATAATACCTAATTATTAATATATGATAAGACTTTATCATTTCACTATATATATTGATCCATTGATTTTGACTCCTCTAGAGATGTTGGATACACTTATACTCCCAAAAAAAAGGATGTATCTTAAGTAAATAGAGACACCATATTTTTCATTTCATAGTGTCACTGGTCACTTAGATTATCAATGTTGAGTGTATAAGATATATCTTAAGTGGTAGAATAAAATTATTGACTCAACTAATCTATGACCTGATAGTGATGAATTACTTGATGAGATTTTAGATAGATCTCACTATGCTCCTCAACATAAGTTGGATATGGCACCACATACACCCACCCAAAAGGAATATTTATATTATGAGTTTTAAAACACCTTCATTCACTCAACTCAAAAGTGTAGAGCTTACCAACAATTTTTAGCATGATAGAAGCTTAAAGGCCCAAATATTATCATGGATAGTCTATCACCTTGATATTATAATCCAAGGCACTCTCATTATTTCCATGAGACTAGTATAATTTTTTTTAATAAATTTCAATCCATTAGATAGTGTGTGTGTGTGTGTGTGTGTGTGTGTGTGTGTGTGTGTGTGTGTGTGTGTGTGTGTGTGTGTATACACACACACACACGCACACTCATTATTGTGGAATTTAAGCTTCCCCTTCAGTTGAACATGGTGCCTATAAATACTACACATGACTATATCCCCTAAAATGGGGAGGTGAATTATATTTTACACCAGTGTTTTAAACATTATATCATTAAATGTAGAGACATTTAGTAGTATTTAGATATTTTTTATGGCCCTTGCCTCAAGAATCTGAATAATGCTCACATAATCCACCTAGGATGAAAGACCAACTTTCCATAGGATCAAACTACTTCTTAGACTCAAGGATGTGTGCCCCATTCATTAATGAGTGGCACCTATCTTCCTCACTTATGTCATTATCATTAGGGGGATCCATATCCTCATCCTTATAGTGTGCCTACTTTTTCCTTAGATATTGTTTACCAGGTAGTCCTTACATGACTCTAAAAAAAGGTAATAGAGACTATGGTTTGAGTTATATATCATTTATAATGAGACTTGATACATGCAATTAATGATGTTTTTAGAGATATTTCATGTTACCTATGAGAAGATATTACATTGTTTAATATTTTCCTTACATTTATTTATATGATTTACTCTCATATGTGATGCTCATTGTATATGTATTTCTTGTCTCATGATATTTACTTTTTAGAACTTTATTTTTCAGCTTGTATCTTTCCTTTATATCGATTTGACAAACTATAAAATCAGCCTTAGCTTCCCTTGTGGATATTTGGTATCACCTTTGGGTTTTATTTATATTATTTTTACTTCCCCCTCTTTTGGAATGATTTATAGTCAACTTAGTTTCCTTTGTGCATGTTTGGTATCAGCTTCATGCTTTTTTAATAGTTTTTTAGGTTCCCCCTCTTTTGCGATAATTTACTATTAGTATTGGTTTACATTATGGATGTTAGGTAGTACCTTTTTATTTTTATTTTTTTTAAACATATTATATCTTCTTTTCATTTGCACTTACTTTCCTCATGATTTTTTGGTATATTGTTTATCCACCTCTTTTAGGAGGATTTCTCTTATAAGTTCTTGTGTTAGATTCTTATTAGGTTAGTAAACCTTCTCCAATGACCCTATTACCATATTTCATAGTGTTTTCTTTATTTTTATTTCCTTTCTATTATTTGAATTACATTTCCATGTACTTTCAGATCCCTCTTTTTTCTAGTCACTTTTGAAGCAAAAATCTCCCTTCTTGTTGTCAAATACTATCATATCTTCATTGTATCAAATTTTACACATGGATAAATATTCCATAATGCCCATATTTTACGTCTCCTTTAACTTGAGTCAAAATTGGGTTGGTTTATATGTTGCACTCTTTTCTATGGTGTAGTTATAGGAGTATTTAGGTACCTTTGTCCTTGGGTTCTCCTTTTTTGTGGCTAGGTGTAGGATCTCTTGTTTTAGTCATCTTTAGCACCCATTATTGGTTTTTTGAATCCATATGTATCAAAAACTTATAAGTTTGAACTTCAAAATTTCATTTGATATAATCTATGAATAAAAAATTCAACAAGAAATAATGTAAAGGTATTATTCATTTTTCCAATTTGTTGGTGTTTAATACTTATTCCTTATCTTGAATCACATACATCAATCCATACTTATGTTGAGCTTAGAG
>JARHVA010004889.1:527500-612500 GCA_037957365.1 Torreya grandis
ATCCACTAGGAGTAGTGCCCCATGATCTTTCTTTGATTTTTCACCTATACTGTAGTTAGCTAAGATGGTCAGGCATCCAAAATGACCTTATAGGGCATACATATTATGATCCATAGTTATAATATTAAGAAATAATATATAATATAATGTATATCAACACATCATAAAAGATATAGATGGACTAAAATGTCCAAATGTATAATATATATAAAAAATAGAATACCTTTAAGGTAGGGCAACACCATACAATACTCCTTTAGGAAGGAATAACTCCATAATATCCTCCAATATCCAATATCTTCTTACAATAGAAGACTCAATTCTTACTTTATTATTTTACAATGATAATCATTTACTTTATATATAACTCTAAAAATAAATGGGTAACCTCCTAATCCTAATGTAGGTTGACCATTACCTAATGCACTAATTCCACAAGTTACTCCATTATCCTAATATATTGAACCCATATAACTAACTAAGGGTATGTGTGCCACATGTCAGCATCTCTATCAACCCATATACATTAATATATCATATCCCTAGGTACAAAACATTACTTCCCTCGACATGTTTCATCATAGGAAGAAACCAAATAATGAGTGCACTTTAAATCATTACACACTTGTCTCCAATCTCAATCATCTATCCATCCATATATGATCTTGGTAGGTGACAACTATCCAAGATTATTTCTAAATTCCATTTTGCTCCTTTGATTTTGTTCATGATCATAACTTTACTACTTTGGTATCCATGCATAATTATTCTTCTTTTAATTCCATGTACCATATTCTATTGTGCTAGTCTAATTCCAACCATGACCATAGTAGGTATTCTTCCATACATAGTTATAGTTATTTCCTTATTCATTCCATGTTCCATAGGTCACTACATTGATTTGATTCCATACCTAACCATAGTATTTTTTATTTGGCTTCCATGCATAGCCATAGTGATTGAAAATTTTATTTCTTGTATAGCCCAAATGATTGTTATTATGATACTCCCTCACCTAGTTCCATGATTATTTCCTCTCATGATGACGTAGGTGTCTATACACCTCAATTTTTTATAATACTTTGACATTATCCACCTTTTCTTCTACTCTTCCAAATTTTCCTTATTTATCTCTTGAGTAGATGAAGTTTTCATTTTTGATTGTAGTGTGTCTTTATCTATGTCATTTAAATCTTCCCCATGCTCTTCATCACCTATTTCAATCTCATCCTCATGTTCTACCTAGACTTTTATTGGTTCCCTTCCCACTATGATATCATATAAAGTGACCTTATTTTTCCTATACCAAAACTTCATGATTTTTTTAAAACATTAATATTGATTGTTCCTAAAGTCTCTAACCATGGATATCCAAGAACTATATCCACATCATCCATATCCAAAGCATAAAAATTTTAATGCAAAACATATTTTTCTATAATGATCTTCAATCTTCAAAAATTGGAATATTATTACAATCTACTTGAACCTCCTTGATATTCTTTTCTTGAACATGTATATGCTTGGCCACATTCATTTTGATGAAGTTATACTTGATAGTAGGATTTATGGACACAACAGCCTTGTTCTTTTGAATGCATCCATGAAATTAAAAAAATGGCTTGGATTTATTTGGAGCCAATTATTTGAACCCTTTTATTCTTCTTCTTCCTCTTCATCATCATTATTTTATTCTACTAATTTTTCTTCTTTAGCATCTTCATTCTCTTCTTCATTACCATCATTATTTTCTTCTTCTTCTTTATCCTCATTTTCTTTTATATCCCATCAATCTAGAAAGATCTGTTCCATTTCTTCTCATGAAGAATACATTTGTATAAAACTCAACTAATTAAAATAATGTTATGTAGGCCCAAACCAAGAAATAGACAGATATATTTGACACCAAATTATTTGAGTATTATTCTCCTTAAAAAGTATCCACCATTCTCTAGCATCAATATCATCCCCCCTTGAAAATACTTACAACTTCATGATCCACAAAAAAAACTAGGGTTAATGAAATACCCTAAAATATAAATAAATCATTCAAAATTGATGAAAATAGTCCCAAATTTTGAATTTAACTTCACCTTATGATAGTGGAACTTTATTAAAAAATTTGTGAAAAATTTATACAAATTTCAGCCTATAGAGTGAATATATGAAAAACCATAAAATATCAATAACTCATTTCAAGAATATCAAAAAAATATTAATTTTTTTTTTGTATTTTTACTATATTATGATACAAAATTAGTAAAAATTTCACCAAAAAATTCTTCATATTTTAGAAGATATGATGAATTGATTACAAACACTAAAATATGAATAACTCCCTCAAAACAGATCATAAAGGATTACTTTTTTACTAAGACTTCCTTGTAATATTATTCATATCTATTAAAAAACTTGTACAAAAATTCAAAATAGATTGAAATATATTGATGATTCTAAAAAACTAGGGTTTTGCTCCACACAAATTACCCAAATGGAAGCTCTGATACCACTTGTTATGATCCACACTTATAATATTCAAAAATAATGTAGATAAATACATCATAAAAATATAGGTGGACCACGATGTCCAAATATACAATATATAAATATAATAGAATACCCTTAAGGTAGGGAAACACCGTACAATACTCCTTTAGGAAGGATTAACTCCATAATGTCTCTGCAAGGGGAAAACCTCCAATATCCTCTTACAATAAAAGATTCAATGCTTACTTGATTCCTTTACAATGATAATCATCTCCTTTATATAGACCTATAATAATAGATGGGTAAACTTCTAATTCTAACGTAGGCTAACCATTACCCAATGCACTAATTCCATAAGTTACTCAATTATCTTAATATATTGGACTCATATAACTAACTAAGGGGATGTGTGCCATATGTCAGCATCTTTATCAACCCATATACATTAATATATCATATCACTAGGTACATAGCAATACATACGTTTTGAACTTTTTTAATAGTCTCCAAATATGACACATGATTAATTGAGTGCATTATATGATCTTGTGACATCTCTTAAACATAGGAAGATGGTCATATATCACATGAAGTAACCCTATAGGTCTACACATAAGGATATTCTCATATATCTAACTATTTAACTATATTTAATTTTATGTTGTGTTGATGGTTAAAGGTAGTATAACCTATAAATACGAATGAATAAAATTATTCTAGAGTAGGTTAATTAATTAAAAATCATAAAAATGAATATTATGAATTAAAATGTTAAGTTATGCTAAAGATAGAAAGTACATTAAATACAATAGTTTGATTGAATAAACATGAAGAAGAGATAACACTTAGTTTATTTGTAGATGCATAGGTAGAAATGAGAAGTGTAGAGGTGGAAATAGTCAAGGACAAGATGATGATCCAATAATCATATACTAGAAATATTATTAATAGAAGCCTAAACACTTATATTAGTATTGGGACACTTACATCGATGCAAGTGTTCATATATCAATGAAACTTTCTAGTGTAGAATAGTCATTGTATTGTGAAGTGACAACCTAGAGCCTTTTTGGATTTTTTTCACCTTTGTGGTGATGTTTTTTTCATGTGTATAAGTTTTATATGACCATATATGGGTCAAACACTAGATCTTCACCTTAGGCCTTTTAACCTTGCCAAATATGGTTTAGTGGGATCATGATGTCAATTTGACCTCAAGGACCCCTCTATCAATGAGTTCTACCTATATTATCAATACTCCAAGGAGGGCCTTAAATATATGTATTTATCCCCTATGTGTTGTATTATGTGTGCACAAGGGTTCAATATAATATATGCAAGGGCATGCAATGATCTAGCTTTCAACTTTAAAAATACTACACATGGATTGTTATTTGACAAATTTAGACCTATGTGTGACTGCTCCTATGATATGAAAATAGGGAATAATTTGTATTAGAAATCAATTTTACAATTTATTAAATGATATTGAAGAGGTTTTTGCTTATTAATTTTTATATGGATAATGAATTGGCTTAGATTTGTATTTATACCACACTTTTTTGAAATATCTCAAGATAGGGTTAAATAAAACAAATGAGTATACCATAGGATTCAAAATTTTTAAAATTTATATGAATTTTGAGGCATGGAAATTTTATAATAATTTATACACTTGCATCGACACAAGTGTCCCTATGTAGGATGCAAGTTTTTGGCAGGATAAGATGATGCTAAGAATATGAAATTGACAGTGAGGAATATATACTAGGTTTTAAGATTATTATATAGTGTAGGATATTTATGGCATCATAAATGATAGGGTCATACCATAAGATAAATACTTAGGCATAGTGATATGGACAATGTAGTATTTTTGGCAGTAGGGAGGTATATAACTAAAGGGTAGATCCTTGATACATATCTGTCAAGTATATAATATTGAGATACTATATAAATCATATTTTAGTATCTACATTTACCCCTTCCATTTAATCTAGTAATGCATAAGGATGAAATTAATAGTTTAAAAGAAATAAATGTGTACATGGGTGTGTATAACACACCTTGAATTTACTTGAGCCTTGGTGAATTTTATTGTTGGTGTATGAACTATAAAAAAGAGAATGGTATAATAAAATTTAATGCATATAATTTTAAATTTGAAATAATTTAAATTATTGAAAATTTAAGAGAGTAAGGAAGTAGTAAAAATATGTATCGATGCAACCATGTTGACTTTTGTACTTTTGAAATGGTAAAAATGATTACTTATGAAGCATTGGAGGTGAGAGAGGTTAAAAACTAAACCTTTTGGATTTTAAGAGGGAGAAGATCATTTAATCTCAATCAAACAACTTAAGTGATAGTAAAATAAAATCTAATTTAATTTGTCTAACCAAATCAAGTGCTCAATCCTCAAAATTCATCCAAATTACAAATCTTTCAAATCCTATGGGTAGGCCCATTTTATAATTTATTCCTATCATGAGATATTTCAAAAAGGTTTGGTATAAATATAAATCTAATCCAATTCACTATCCATATATAAAATATGAAAAGAAAACATATCCAGTCTCATTAAATCGATTACTCAACTAAATTATAATTCCCTATTATTCCCTATTTTCATATTAGTCATAGGATCAGTCATATTATAGGTCTAAATTACTCAAATAATAATCCATGATTAATATTCTTCAAGTTAAGATTTAGATCATTGCATGCTATTACATATAGGATATTTCACCCTTGTGCACACACAAGCTAACACCTATGGTATATCTACATATGTTTGAGGCCCTCCTTGGAGTCTTGGTTATGTATTAAGTGCTCATTGATAGAGGGGTTCTTGAGGTAAACTTAACATCATGATCTCATTACCTCTTTTTTAGTAAGGTATAAAGACCTAAGGTGAAGAGATACTGTTTGATCCACATACAATCTATACAACCTATGTGTGTGAATAAAAGATATCAATAAAAAGGTGATATAAAACCCATAAAAATCTAGGTAGTCACTTAAAAATATAATTAATATTCCATACTAGATGTTTCTATTGATATTAGGACAACTACATCAATGCCAGTGTCCCAAGGCTGATGCAAGTGTCTAGGCTTCCAGAAATAATATCTCTATAATCTGATGACTAGATCTTAATATTGTCCTTTTTTTTTACCATCTCAACACTTCTTAGATCTACCTATAAATTTTTCTACAAGCCAAGTAATATCTCTTCTTCATGTTTATGTAATCAAACTATTAGTTTGAATTAATTTTATATATTTAGCATAACTTAGCATTTTAATTTAAAATATTTATTTATCTAAGTTTCATTTAATTATGTTGCTATAGAATTTTTTTATTTATGCTTGTGTATAGGATATTGTACCCATTAATTCCATATACAATGAAAATAAAAAAGGGTTAAACATTTGGTGAACCTAGTCCCTATTTCTTCTCATGAAAATCTATGCTTTCTCTAAGGTTTTTGACTCCTTAGGTTTCTCCAAGCTATACATATTCATATTTTTTATTTCATTTGTATGAAACCTAGGTGTAATCCTAGATTAGTTGGTTTTCTTACTTAATATCTTGATCTACCCCTTGGGACACTTGAAATATCTCAAGCTAATACCATGCCAAATTCTACTAATAATGAGGTGTCAATAATGAAAATGAGCAAAATAATGAGAAAATACTTATAGAACATGAATATAATCATGAGGACAATAAATCACATGATAATAATGAAAATAAATATGTTGACTAAGAATTTCACAAACCATTCATGAGAATATTGAAGATATCCACAAGATCATTAATACTATATTGGAAACTCAAAAAAAAAACATTGTTGGTGAACAATCATTACTCTCTATTGATACATATACCAAGGCTACTAGATATGTCTATAATACATCCCTTAAAATTCCCTCCCATAGATGACAACATTTCCTACTACAATTAGTGGGAGAATGAGATATGTTTTCAAACCATTGTTCTCTGAAAGTCAAACAACTCTTTCTACATCCTCCAAGGGAGTAATTAATACTTCAACTTAATTACTAGTTTATGCCCACATCAACATAGGTGGTGTTTTAATCCCCTTTGGTGAATTATAAAGTATAAAATTTATATCCCAATGGGTTTAACATAAAAACTCTTCTTCAATTTATAATAACTTTAGAAGCTAAAATTATCAACATTGAACAAAATGATTTGAAATCAAATCATGCTATTGATTCATAAGATGTATTTCATAATCCTCTAGCACCTGAGATAAAATTTCAACCTTTTACTACTATTTGTTTTGTACCCACTTTCACATTTTATGATATAAAGGGTGATTATAAATAACATCTATGATATTTCTATGTGGCATGCCTTGATTATGCTTTAAATTTTAAATTTTTAACTAAATTATTTCCAAGGAGCCTAAAGGACTATGGTTTAACACGGTTTTATGACTTACTAATATATTTATTGAAATAATTAAAACCCTTTCCTATGTGGCCCATACTTGAGATACCATTGTACTAGAGCTACATAGCGGATTCCATAGAATCCTCATCTACACCTACACGGTCTACATAACTAGTAAGAGTAAATAAACATGTTCTAGTTAAAAATTCAATTAGGAAATAACTAAGCACTAAAAAATGGGATTCATGAAATCCTACTCCTACTACTTCATGACCACAAACTCCTATGAGACATATGCAGAGTACCGAAAATTCTACATTTTAAAATATGATACCCATACTTGCTCTTTTGTAGTATCACTAGTTTAATATACCATATTTTTAGTTTCGATCTACTTATGAGCATACCTTAGATAGGGTCATAGGTTAGGCCTTTTTCATTTCAAAAATGGCCAAAAATTTAAAAAATTAAATGTTCAATAAAATACAAAAAACATTCAAATAAATAAAAAAATAAAAATAAAATAAAAACTCACATGTTTACTAGCTTATTGACATATATTTTATTTAATTTATGTTACTAGATAGCATATAATTAATTTTATATACACATATATGCTTTAGTGTACTTGATTGTGATACAAGAATACAACAGACCCATAATACATGAACATATACATGTTGGGCCTTTTCTCTTTCCATGTGGAATACTACATTGGGGGCATATTATTATTTGATCATGATTGACACATGTTATATTAATTTATGATCTCCTTTTCATTATTATGTTGATATACTTATGTTGGCTTTTATACTTCATCTACTCACATTGTGACTTAGTTAAGTGTATTTTTCTTTCTTATTATTGTCTTTCTTGTGGAGAATTTGAATTTGTTCCTTTATTATTGCCCCGTATGAAAATGTGTGTTATTTTATGTTTATATTTGAACATTTTAATATGGCATTCCTTTGAGTGTGCGGCATTTGAATATGCCCCTTGTTTATGGTCTCCTTAGACTATTTTTGTGTGACATTGAGTACTTTTTTGTCTATGTTTTATTATTTGTTAGGATTTTATTGTTGCTTTTTAGACATTGCCATAATTTATATCATACGTCTTAGGGATTGTTTTGGTCACATATTACAAACTTCATTGATATATCTACTTAAACATTTTACTCTTATATGCTACATTATTCATACATAGACTATATAGGTATCTTATATTTTTGAGGTAAGGTAATTACTAGATTACATTCTCCTTATCTTAAAATTGGGTGCATATTAGTGGGGGCATGTCATAAATACATGACCTCAAAAATTATACAATTCTCAAAATTTATATATTTTCATTACAGTTTACATGATTCAGATATACATGAGGGTTAGAATCCTAAACACATTGCACTCATTTTTATAGATTTGGGATAGAGTCTCTTTTATTTATTATATATATTTTACACATTTATAAATCAAAGGTTATATTTTGATAAATGCTTCAACTTGATAAACATTAGAAGTGCATATGTCATGTAATTTCACCAAAATTTTCAAATACATTCAAACTTATTTACCAATAAGCACCGATACTTTACCAAGAAGTATCATTTTCACTAGGAAGCATCATTTTGAGAATTTTATATATATGTTAGTTGGATCCTTATAGTAGTGTGGTTAGGATTCAATGCCCTCAAGTTAACCTCAAGGACCCCTCTATTAATGAGTGCTACCTATATAGCCAATACTCTAAAGAAAGATTCAAAGATAAGTTTTTATCCCCTAGGTGTTGGCTTATGTGTGCACAATTGTATAATATTCTATATACAAGGGCATGTAATGATCTAGATTTCAAATTTATAAATACTACCCATGGAATGTTATTTGAGTACTTCAAACCTATATATGACTACTCTTATGATATGAAAATAGGGATTAGTCGGTAGTATAAATTAATTTTACAATTTATTGAATGATATTAAAGAGGTGTTTGATTAGTATTTTCTAGATGGATAATGAATTATCTTAGATTTGTATTTATACCACACCTTTTCAAAATATTTCATGATAAGATTAAACAAATCAAATGGGTAGACCCATAAGATTTAATTTTTTTAAAATTTAGATAAATTTTGAGGCATGGACATTTGATAATAATTTGGACACTTGCACCAACAAAATTGTCCCTATATAGGACGTAAGTTTTTGCAAGGATAAGAAGATTATAAGGATATGAAACTGATAGTAAATAATATATATTAGGTTTTAAGATTCTTGTATAGTGTAGGAGATTTGGGTCATCATAAATGATAGGATGAGACCATAAGATAAATAGTTAGGCATAGTGAGATGGTCAATGTAATATTTTTAGTAGTAGGGAGGTATATAACCAAAGGCTATATCCTTGATAGGTATTTGTCAAGTATATACTATTGATATACTATATAAATCATATTTTAATATCTAAATTTACCCCTCCCATTTAATCTAGTAATGCATAAGGATGAAAGTAATAGTGAAAAATAAATAAATGTGTACCTAGGTGTGTACAACACACCTTTCATTTACTTGATCCTTGGTGAATTTGATTATTGGTTTATGACCTATAACAATGATAATGGTATAATAAAAATCAATGAATATAATTTTAAATAATTGAAATTCTTGAAAACTAAAGAGAGTAAAGATGGAGTAAAATTATGTATCGATGTAATCGTGTTGACCCTTTGTAATATAAATTGGTAAAGATAATTAATTATAAAGAATTGCAGGTGAGAGAGGTTCAAAACTAAACCTTTGGTATTTTAAGAGGGAGAATATCATTTAATCTCAATAAAACAACTCAAGTGATAGTAAAATAAAATCCAATTTAAGTTGTAGAAATAACTCTACATGTAAAATGAAAGTAGTGTGATGTCATTGAGGGCATTGAATTGAAACCACACTAATAAAATGATCCAAATACCATATATATAAAATTCTAAAAATGATGTTTCCTAGTGAAAATTACACTTCTTGGTAAAGTATCTGTGCTTATTGGTAAATAAGTTTGAATGTATTTGAAAATTTTTGGTAAAATTGCATGACATATGCACTTTTAATGTGTATCAAACTAAAGCATTTATCAAAATCTAACCTTTTCTCTATAAATGTGTATAATATCTATCACAAATATTAAAAATTCTATCCCAAATCTATGAAAATGGGTGCAATGTGTATAGGATTGTAACCCTCATGTATATCTAACTCATGTAAACTGTAATGAAAATATAGAAAATTTAATATTTGTATAATTTTGGTGGTCATGTTTTTATGACATGCCCCCACTAATATGCCCCCAATTTTGAGGTAATGGGAATAGAATCTAGTAGTTACATTAACTCAAAAATATAAGATAACTATATAGTTTATGTATGAATAATGTAACATATAAGAATAACATGCATAAATAGATATATCAATGAAGTTTGTAGTATGTGATCACAACAAGCCCTAAGATGCATGATACAGATCATGGTAATGTATAGAAAGCAACAATAAAATATTAAAAAATAATCAATCACACAAAATAAAGTACTCAATTTCACACAAAAGTGATCTAAGGAAACCATAAACAAGGGCCATATTCAAATGCTACATACTCAGAATGCCATATTCAAATGTTCAAATATAAAAATAAAGTAACATACATTGTCATAGGGGCCAATAATCAAGGAACATATTCAAATGATCCACAATAAATACAATAAAAAGAAAGAAAAAGATACTCAAATAAGTTACAATGTGAGTAAATGAAGTATAAACAACCAATATAAGTATATCATACTAGTCCCTGCATGTATGTGTTAGCAAAAAATGTCATGTAATATAACACATACAATACACTATGAAATTGTAATCATGAGAATATACATGTGTAAGTGTTAGTATATAAGATAAACATAATAATGAAAAGGTTATCATAAAATAATATAACATGTGTCAATCATGATCAAATAAGAAGATGCCCCCTACGTAGTATTCCACATGGAAAGAAGAAAGTCCCAACATTATATGTTCATGCATTATGGGTCTAGTGTATTCCTATATCACAATCAAGTACACTAAAACATATATGTGTATATAAAATAAATTATATGATATCTACTAACATAATTTAAACAACAAAGATTCAATGAAATAGTAAACATGTTAGTTTTTTTTGTATTTCTATATTTATATGAATGTTTTTATATTTGATTGAATATTTGATTTTTAAAAAATTTTAGAACTTTTTGAAATGAAAAAGGTCTAACCTAGGACCCTATCTAAGGGATGATCATATGTATCTCTAAACTCAAAATATGGTACATTAAATTAGTGATACTACTAAAAAGCAAGTATGGGAATCATATTTTAAACTGCAGAATTTATGGTACTGGTCATATGTATCATAGGATTTTGTGGTCATGAAGAAGTAATATAAGGAGTAAGATTTCATGGATCCCATTGTTTAGTGATCAGTTATTTCCTCATTACATTTGTAATTAAAAAATGTTTATTTTCTCTTAGTAGTTGGGTAAACTATGTAGGTGTAGATGAAGATTCTATGGAATCCACTATGTAGCTCTAGTGCAATGGTATCTCAAGTATGGGCCACATAGGAAAGGGTATTTCATATTGCTTAAAATTTCACATATGATTAACCTTAGTAGGTTATATAATTAGTTTTTTTGAAATAAACTTAACTTGTTTAAGTGGATGTTCATATATAATTGTAAAAACTATAATTAACTTATTGGAATTAATGTATATAATTATAAAAATTGTAATTAACCTATTAGAATGAATATATTTAATACACCAATGCATTTTCAAATGTAATTCATGGAGTTTATGTATTTAAGGTCATGCCAATAACACATAAAAAACTCTTGTGTATGGTATAATAAAAAAGGCAATGACCACATGTGATGGATCAACTTGTAAAGATAAATCAATCTCACTAGTAACATGTTTTGATGTCCCATCAAATGATATGACTATTTTATTTTAAGGGTATAAATCATCATGTGTATATCCCAAATTTGTAGGTAATGTCATGATACATACATTATCACTAGCACCATTATCGATCATAACATGGTGTATAGGATGATGATTAAGGTATGATCAAATGAATAATGAATAAATATCTAATTCATCATATATAATTTCACTATCATTAAATGTACTAAAATTTATTTTAATCTTAAGAGGTATTGTGCATGTATAAGTTATAATAATCCCATCTAATGGGTAATCATAATTTGATAGAGGAGGATGTGAATTATATGCCATTTTTACTTCTAGATATTTCTTAGAATGATATTGCATTATATTGTTTAATATATTTTGGTTTTAATGGTAACTAGGTTGTGACTCTAAATCCTTTGAAGGATCATCAAATGTATGTTTTTGGTTATCAATAAGATCTTGGATCTTATGTTTCAAGGTATAACATTTATTTTTAGAATTCCTGGGGTTGGTGATAATGACAATATACATTAAAATCATATACAAACTGAAGTCATTCTCAATGTTCTAAGACCCAACCCACCTATTCCATAGTCATGAATTATTACCATCAAATCACCCTCAATTACTACATGATCTATCCTACACTACATCGAGAGATAAAGTCCTAACACTATTCCCTGAGCTTCCACCTCATTGTTGGTATCATCCAAAAAATTCATCAAATACACTGTAACTGAAGAGCTAACACAATCATCGATAATGCATCCTACCCCTAAAGCACTTGGGTTCCCCCTAACAGGGCCATCAAGATTTAGTTTGAATCATCCCAGGAGAGGGACACCCAATCCATCTTTCCCACATGTCTCAAATCCTTTGATCACACAATAGACCCATTAATGGGGATGCTCAATTTAAATATTATTTTAACATTTTATTATTAATTTTTTTATTTAATTAAATGCCTAAACTAATAGTACAATCTATTACTGAGTTCTTTTGAAATATTTAATACAAATTAATATTATTTTAAGTAATGAAAATTGGTATAGTGTTTAAGTACAAATATTTGTGAGCTCTTTTTAATTTTTTTATATTTTAATATCTAATATTGAATGTAAAATTTAAATGTACATAAATATTAAATATTAATAAGATTTTTAACAATATTAAAATATCAAATCATTGTACCATATTTAAATTTTTTTACAGAATTAAATGCATACATAAATCTTTTTTAAATATTAAAATTAAACTAATATTATTTTAAATAATTGAAAATTATTAGAGTATCATATAATAACATTTATCTAATAATTATTATAATCACATATCATATGATTTATATGTATACTATTAATATCACAATCTTACAATATTGTGAACTAAGATTATTTGAAATAATTTTAATTTCTAAGTAGAAAATTATGTGAACTTTTAACTATATTGTGTTATATTATAAGCTTTAATGTTGAGCATAACGATTAGATGAAGAATGTTATAATTTATTATACTTTTTAAAGAGAAGGTTTTATGAACTATTATTACAATGTGTTATATTGCAATATTTAAAATTGAATGTAATAATTACATGACCACTATTTTTAAGAGTTTAATTTTTACAAATTACTATTATTTATATTTAAAAATATATTATAATTTTTTATTTGAATCTTATATTAACTATTATTACAATTTAATATTATAAAGTTTAAAATTGAATGTATAAAATATGTGTACACTATTGTTACAAAATTTTATTTCTATTTTTTTTTATCAATACTAAATGAGAAGCATTATTATTTTTTACATTCTTTTGGAGATCCAAATGGATTTTTTGAATGGCTTGCTTAGCTTTTCCATCAATAAGTTTTCATCAATGGAGGTTGCTTGGATCCTTCTCTCCTTCACACCTTGGCTTAAGATTTGAGCATGGTAACACTAATTTCTAGGCATTTAGGCATTATAACACTACATCAAAGAGCTTGTTGAAGATATTTGTGCATGATAACTTTTCACAAAAATATCTTATGGTTTAATAAGCAAGGCCTTGTGTTTATAGCCCTAGGAATTAACTTTCACCCAAGGTGAGTCAAGGTTGAGTTTGAGCTTGGAATGGGTTTAAACTAAACCTAGGTGAGTTAAAAATAACTCTAATAGATTTAATAGTTGTCAAGTAATTATGATTTATAACTACTAAGCATGGATCTAAAATTTGATATTTGAGGATATTTTCAAAGAGATTGACAACTCATAAAGGAAATAATAAAAGGCTAGGATATTTTGAATTTTTGAATTTCCTTTTTTAAATATTCATTAATTTCAAATGGATAATTTAACTAGACATTTAATCTTATTTTAACTTGTTAATTGATTTTTATTAGATTTTTATCCCTTTAAAGATTTATTCAAGTGTGTAAGTTCCCCACTTAGTAGGTTCATAGGCCAAATTGACAATTGTGATGATGCAAGGTGATTAGGGATGAATCTATGAGAGGTTATTATTTTATACCATAAAATACCCTAATTAGGGATGTCTCAACATTGTTTTGAGCTTTGATGAATGATAAACAATAAAATTTTGGACACTTAATGATTCTTAGGTTTAATTTACATTACTTTGTAGGAATTAGTCTGAAGTTTTGTCAAAAGACGATTGTGGCTAGTTTTAGGTGTCTATAGTTTTTCACTATTTGGGAAGGAATTAAAAGTTATAAGATAGTGACATATTCTCAAATAATGAAAAGGTCCTATATGCCTATTAATTCAATGGTAATAGATGAACAATAGTTTCTCCCTCAAGGGAACAATTGGAAAAGGGTTCAACAATTGGTCCCTAAAATGAGGAAATGATAGGACCAAAAAGATAAAATGGGGTGGAAAAGATTGATTTTCACATTGGTGGTTATAATTAGTGGTATATGGAGCTACCCTAGTTGGATAAACAACTATGATGATTTTCCCATAGGTGGTTGTAATCATCAGCATATGTGGGACAAAAAAGGTAATGATTTGCCTAAAGGTAGTTAGAATCATTGAAAAAGGAGAAAAGTTACAACAAAATGATTTTCCCAAAGGTGGTTATAAACATTAAAAGGGAAAATAATGATTTTACCATAGGTATCTAGAATAATTAGAAATGTAAGTGGGATGAGATACAATGATTTACCTAGAGTTAGTTATAATGATTGACTGAATGATGAGAGTATGATGGCAAATTAGATAATGGGGCTTACAAACTAAATCCCAGTCATAAAGAAAGAATAAGTCATGTTGGAATAAAAATGATTGAGAAAGGGGGTAAATCAGTCTTCAAAAAAATTCTTTAACAATATTACTTACACAATCATAGATGATTTAAATAAGCATGTACATCTTATCAATTATAAAAACTAATCCACAATAGCATGAAACACATGAACACAATATATATCTGGGAAGCCCTCAAAGGGAAGAAAACCAATTGATGATGCTAATGGATTATATTCCTATAAGATATAAACCAATTTTAGTTGAGCACCCACTTCACATGGAGCACCAACCCCAACTATCTAAATACCAACTTCACTAGGCTTTAACAAGCACTAACTTGCAAGGAATCACTGACTCCCTAGATGAATCAACACCAAATCAGCCATTTAAAACACTTGATAAAATTTATAATACCTCATTTATCATACAAAAAATTATTATCTTCTTCCTTAGCTATTTTCACACTTCTATCCCTCTCAAACTAGCCTCTAACCTTCTTCGTTCAACTAGCCCTCTTCTTGACTTTATTAGGTCATATGACCTTGATCCTCATATGAAAAACCTATACAAAATATTTATCTCTGATATTAAACACTCTTATGATGGTATATAAGCTTTATTATACTTACCAAGTGTTATATTATTTTCTACACTATTCACACTCACATCTAAAAATAAGCCTAAAATTACCTAGTATTTATATAAACAAGTCACTTATTATCACACACCTTATCTAGAATTACAAATTTAAAAACTTGTATTAACATTTAAATAGGTATTATAACATGTTTAAAACATTAATAGACTAATACATTTGGTTGGCCATAACTTAACATACTATATTCCTTCTTTAGGTCTCATGGAGACCTATTAGGCCTTCATTTAGAGCACATTACACTTAGTCTTTCTTGCAATTATTATAAAATTAATAAAAATAATTATTACCTCATATATTACTCAAATAGACCTTATAAATCTTCAATTTAGGTCCAAAAAATATTTTAGGTCTAACCACCACTTGAACCTTTTCTAAAAACATTGTTCACAATAAGCTTATACATACAAAAAAAATCTATTTTGAACAACTAAAGTGTAAAATAAATTTTGAAAAAAAACCCTGGAAAAAAATAACATATAAAAAATAATAATTAACTCAATTCCATAAAAAAATTAATTATATTCTTCAACTCAAGGTATATAGGCTGAAACTCTTCTCTGTAAGATGCTTACTCTGAACTGCCAACTGGATTCAAAACACAATCAAGGAAACATGAACTTATGACACGTAATTGAAAATAATCAATGTATTTCAATGAATTAAATTGATGTTGTAATATCCTTATAAAAACCTCAAATAAATATATCATAAGCCCTAATGGAAACCATTGGTTTTATAGACCAATTTGTTGACTTTCTATCTCATAGACTTCACTCAGCCAGACTAGCCATTTTGGCTTCAATGTTCCAGCCTCTTACACTAAATTAAAAGATTATAAAAATCATGGATATATAATTAAAGTAAAAAAAATAATTATTTTCATTATATATATCAAATCATGGCATAGATTTTTAAACCCATCGCTACAACCTGCTTACCCAAAACTGCTAGTGCCTTGAAGACCAGTCATTGTGATTTTGAATTTCAACACCTATGTAGTCACATTTAAAAGATATTGATGAATTTTAATGATATTATATGATAATAAAATAATTATATATATATATATATATATATCATGTTCATATGTAAATATTGTTCTTACAGACCAATCTCATAACCTTGCACCTTCACTTTCTCATCTTCAGTAGATAGGTCAACTTATGAGCAAAATTTTAATCATTACCAATGACCTAAAAAACATATATCTAACATAAAAATGTATTATAGGTTTTTAAAAACATCTCCATGCATTGTATTCATTGCTAGTCCATGTTAGCACATCCCTAATCAACTTCTCACTTTTGCTTAGTTTTCTCACTATCTGCATCACTAGGTCTGTTAGTGGCTTGTCAACTTGTATGACTATTTTATTACCCTTAAAGGATATAAACTAATAAAAATACACCATGGACATAATATAGAAACCTAAATATTAAATCTTAATCCAATTAAAAACTTTGACTTGATCACCTGCTATAATAAATATCTGAGAAATAAGGCCTTTCCTATAGGATCCACTGATTTCCCTAACAAACCAATCAAACCTAAAGGTGAAAAATAGAGTTGAATACATGATCCTCTTAATTAAATATCCATTTTAAACTATTATGATAACTTTATAATAATATATTTCTCATGAGGTCACTATTAGGGTTTAAGAGAGGGTTAACAATATTTATAGTGTTACTGATTGTTCATAAAGGATTTCCACTCATTTAAAAAACTAATGTCTAGATATATTATCTAGGAAACTTATCCATCTACCATGAATATCTTAGGTTTTCATGTAGAGGTTACACATGCCAACGAACACTTGAAAGTTCTTCTTAGGTTGAGAACACTTCATTTTATGCACATAAGAGACCTCAAAACATTTTTTTCTTGCTTTAAACTTAAAATTTTGACCTAAAAATTGGTCAACATAATTTAAACAACATGACATACTTATGTTAATAAACACATACATTTTCCCTATAAATTGATCTTAATTCACCGTCTGTCCATCATCTCTCTCTTTACTCTATTAGACCATTGACCTATAAGTCACATTAGGTCTTGAAGCTAACCTTATAACCAATATCAAAGATATCAAAACCTGATGTAAAAAATAAAAAAACCTCTTTCATTCTCAAAAACTATCAAGTATTCTTCATATGTCTTATCAACATCATGTTGCTTCATTAGGCCAAACAAGGTCTAGAGGTGGTCTAGTTGCATACTAGATCCATTGGTCTTACCCATGTATGTTTATCTTGAGACTCACTTGAGTGATCCAAAGCATTATAAGCATGATAAAAAAACCTCGTACAACCTCTTTTTTATATCTTCAATAAAACATCTTCATATCTCGATGGAGCATCTCCAGAGCTTGATTAAGGATCTTTATAGCTCACTCAAAACATCTTTAGAACTACTTATGCAGATATTTAGAGCTTGACTAAGGATATTATTATATAACTTAGAGAATATTTGGATCTTCTTATGTATATATTTGGAGATTGACTAAGTATCTTCATAGCTCACTATGTTCTATGTTGAGTCTTTAAAACTATTGCCAAAATTGTTGATGACTTCTCAAGCCTTCAAATTCTCTCTTAGCAAAGAGACATTAGGTTTCTTGGTATCCTTATCATATTAGACATATAAGTTCATACCCCATGCACCATTAATATTGACATAAATGACATCAAATTTTACATCCATGAAAACACTTCTCAACAAGTTGGTACATAAGAGAAAGATGAATTTGAGTAACCTACTAGTACGGAGATACATGTCTTTATTAGCAAAGATTAAAATTCATTCATTATTTAATTAATCTATATGTGGGAATGATTTGGGTGGATTTGGAATTTTTTAGGTGCCAAAGAGTACCACATCTATATTTCTTTTAAGACTTC
This sequence comes from Torreya grandis, assembly GCA_037957365.1. Classification (NCBI taxonomy): domain Eukaryota; kingdom Viridiplantae; phylum Streptophyta; class Pinopsida; order Cupressales; family Taxaceae; genus Torreya; species Torreya grandis. The sequence goes on from JARHVA010004889.1 coordinate 546,217, forward strand.
TTGATATGATGCTTATTATAGCATGTGATAGTAGGCATCATGATAGAGAACCATGATGACTTAGTATAAATATTCATAAAGACTAACACATAATATAATACTCAATCAAAAACAATGTACCAATGATAAAAATCATGATGATTATGTTGATGTATGAATATGGATGGATTCTATAATAATAAATAAGGAGTCATCTAATGAATGCACATAGATTGAATGAAGGCACAACAAGAAATAAAACAAATAAACACACAAAAAGACAAAACATGAAGAAATAAAATACAAACAAAACAAAATAATTAGAATAAACACAAATAATGGTTAATTACAATATTAATAAAAATAGAGAATAAAAAATATGACAAACAATGCCCCTAGGCTATAGGAGACAATAAAACAAACAAAATGGGAAATAGAATAAAAGGAAGAGGGTGGATGATCTGACTCCAAATACATTAGGTAGGTGGACACTACCTATATAGTTAAATGGATTTCAGGTCCAACATAACTACATGTCAAATATAGTTCTCCCAGGAGATGGGATAAAATAAAAATGATGATAATAAAACATGATTGATGTTGTATATAAAAATGGGAATGGGCTTAAAAATTGGTGAGAGCATGGGATGTTAGGCCATTAAGGATGGGAAAAACAAATAAAATGTGGTTTATTGTGAATTAGCTAAGGATCCCAAATTATTTAATGAAAAATAATTGGTCAATGTTTATTATTTTCTAGATCTATTTTTATTGCTTTTGAAATTTTTGAAGCATCTCAACTTGAAGAGATACTAAATGGTCCAACTTGTAAAATGATGAGAGCATGGCATAAGTTGTTCATAAAATAGAAAGCGCATTACAACATAAATTTTATCACAAAATGGCAAGAGTATGACAAAGGGGGACTGAGCTAACCTCAACATGAATCAAGTGTTTCTTACATAGTCCCATGAGGACCTCAAGTTATAATAGTTATGCCCACACAAAAGGTGGTGAGAACTAACTAGGTCACAACAAGTTCAAAAATTAAAGAAAATGATAAGGCAAACAAGAATAGTAATGTAAAGGTGATGTGATAGTTCATGGTAAAGGTTTTTTTCCTAGTTTAACCATAAGTGGTTATAATTAGGAAATAATGGCATAGGCCTATGCTACTAATTTTCCCATAAGCGGTTATAATTAGTAACACAAGGTAAGATATTGATTTTCCCATAGGCAGTTATAATCAGTGGCACTAGTCAAATTTAAATGAAATATAACTTACCATATCCACTATCATATTAATTTTATATACTATCATTTAAACACAAAATTATAAAACCATCGAAACTAAATTAGAATCCCCTCATGGAAGATGTCAAAAGAAGCAAAGGAACCAAGATCAAAAGGGTTGGGTAGGGTGGATAAAAATAGGATTTGGTCAATAGTGAAGGTATAATATAATTGTATAGGGAATGTTATTGTTCAAGGATGGTGATGTTATGAAAATTACCTATAGTGGTAATAGGGTTTCCCCCAAGTGATAAAGTAAGGTAAATGGTAGGGTATGAAACAATGAAAAGAGGAATGGAAAATGACAACAAGGTAAATGGTAAATGGAAAAGGAAAAGGTAAGGTAAATATTTCTATTGTTCTTTTTGATGTGGATATGCACATCTTTATTAGAATATGGTACAACTAAAATAATCAATCATGTAAATTTATAGCCCACGCCTCTTTTGAATGGTTGTTCTTTCAAGAACCTACTATAGATTTGAACTCCAATAATGTTGTTATGATATTCGTTGGTCATTGGTTCTATTTCCTTCAAAATTTGATGAAAAATACCTTTGTAAAGGAAAGTATGGAAAGGGATCGTAAACAAAAATGAATTTTGGATGATAGATTTAGTTTGGTGATGAAAAGGTGGATGATAATATAATTCATAATGGTTAGAAAATAATAGAAGATTAGGATTTTTTGGCACACATAATGTTGTTAATTCTAGATTTGACATAATTTTGGTCATGGAAGGGATGAAGAGTTTTGAATATTCTCTGAATAAGACCATTAATTTTTTTTATTGTTTGGGCTTGAGAGTAGATATCATAAATTAGGTTGTAGATTATAAAATATATTGATGTCATCATTGAAAATGTTTTTGCCAAGTAGTGAAGAACTATTGTGCTAAGCTATTAGCACCTTGATGAGGTTTTCACCATTGAATTTGTCTTGATTTTGCGATAGTGATTTTGAGAAGGTTTCACTAAGGAGTGTTGACTTTTGAATTTTATTGTCTTTTAGCACCTTAAACAAGGTTTGACTAGAAGATGCTGAGTTTGGACTTTGATTGTCCCCTAGCACCTCCAAAAACATTTCACTAGGAGATTATTCTTCTTTTGCATGAATGTGGTCTTGGCCTCCTTGATATTTTAAAACTAATATATAACCATGGATTTATTTTAACAAAGTGTTATTCTATCAATCCTAATTGAGACTTGTGGGAGATGGGATGCCAATATAATGGCTAGGCTGGTTGGTGTTAATGGCATGTAGAATGGTAATGGAATGGGAAGAGAAAGAACAATCCTTATAGAAGATACTAGGAGAAATTGTGTTGAATCTAAATTAATCATCCTTAAAAATTATTAAAGGATCAAAAATATATTCAAATTAATCTAAAAGGCATGTGTAACCAATATTGTAACAATGATGAACATATTCTGATTTTAAAGTTGGGTCTAAATCAAGGGATTATAAATCCAATGTTGAGACTGACATTAATTCTACTTTTGATGCTAAATTTGATGTCAGTTCAAGAACAAAACCTAAATTCAATGTTTATTCTTCATATAGTATGGATGCTACTATAATGATGTTTTGTTTAACATTCAACATTTGACAAGTAATGTCCTGTGATGCCATACTAGGCTCTACAGAGACTAGTTTATCAAAGTGAGATTCCTTAATAAGGGGAAAAATATCAAGAGGCAACTCCATAAAGAATATATTATCAAAGGGAGGCTCTTTAAAAATAGGATAAAGGTCAGGATAATGATTTTCCTAAAGGTGGTTATAATAATTAAGAAGTGACTCAACAAATATTGGATCATTAGAGTGAGACTCCTTGATAATGGGTAAAGGATCAAAATGTGATTCATCATAGGTTGACTCATCACAAATAGGTTTTTTAACAAAAAAATCATATATTGGTTGGTTCTCTTGGCCTTGGTTTAGAATTAGTTGTAAAATACCAATTTTGAACATATTTTAGTCTTCGAATGATTAGCTCTATTAGAGAGGTAATTATTGGCATAGTTGTGGTTTGATGATCAACATGGATTTTCTAAATTGGGGGATGGTTGACACTAGATGAGGAATGGATGATGGTTAGATAATATTAGGCTTATCTATGATGGGTTTAATAAAGGATGACTACTAGCCTAGGATAATAACTATGACCTGTTGAGTCGTAAGTTCACAATTTTTTTGGGAATGAGCTACCATAAATGGAAGGGCTTGGAATGGTAATGATAGGTCATTATGAATTTTGGATGCTCACATGAGCTAAAAGATGAGGGCATAGAATGGTAATGATAGGGCATTGAAAATATTGGTTATTATTGTGAGGCAAAGGATGAGGTCTGAGTATGATAATCCTTGGATGCTATAGAGCTTGGTGGATCACACAATCAGAAGGAAAGTTAATGGTATAGGTGGGGGATTGAGTACCATTAGGCATGAAAGGGAAAACGTGGTATGTTAATTGGCCCATAGAAGGCATCACCGCATACTGATCTTGAGGATCTTAGATTTATTCTCCAAATTGATTATTATAAGGAGGATAAGGATCTATCTCATAAACCACCTCTTAACCATAGGGGTCTTGATCAAAGTCAATTTATGCAACCATGTTATCATAACTTGGATTATAAATGGCTCTATTATAAGTGTAATGAGACATATCCAAATCAATTTTGAATGTTTTGTATAAAGTTCTAAAGTTATACAAACTTTGAAAAACAAGGTCCAAAGGATAAATGGTCCAAACATAGTCTAACTTGGTTAAAAATTAGAGTTGTATCTCCAAAAGGCTAAGATAAAATTCAGTATAAAATAGTCTAATGTTAAATGTCTAACATCAAATGTCTTAAAATAATGGTTAAGTGGATGAATTAAAACTAGAATTAAAAACGGTAGGTAAAAAGTGTTTTAAACAAGTTTAGTCTAAAGAAAACAAAATTTGCTAGGTCTTTCAAAGAAAACATAAAAGCTAGGCTCAAATCAAGCATGTGCTAGGTCATTTGGAAAAGGCACAAATTATATAATTTAAACAAAACAAGGTATGATATTTATTATAAAAAAATTGAAACGCTTTGGCATGAACTAGGCATTCATATTTAAACATGAACTTGGTCAATTGGTATAAGGCATGAAACTCTAGGCATATGGAGAATAGACTACTTCCCCAAATCTAGGTAAAAAAATAGTTTTAAATTTTAATAAGAAATTAGGCTAAGTTACATAACCCAAAAGAGAAATATTGATGTCTAGGCCAAAATTACACAAGACACAAGTATAAAACAATCAATGTTTGGATTTGAACTTGTGAAGACTAATTTAAAACTCAACTTAGAATACTAGGCTTATTTAAACAAACAACAAGCTAGACAAGAACATATAGTATAATGATACTAGGTATAGATCCAAAATGTACATGTGGATTTGGTTTCAAAATTAAAATTTAAACATAAGGAAAATAAGTCCTTAAAATGATTTGATCAACATAACAACGTTATCATGCTCTAAATATGTTATAAATTTTGTTTCAATACTCTAAGGCAAAAAGTTTGAAATAAATTGGGCAGCATAATGACACCTTTTTCAATAAATTAACAAACACACACAAAGTTTATGTAATGAGAAATTCATCATAACTATAAATCAATCTTAACTCAGAGAAGATAGATCTTACTTACACTTCTAATTGGAGATACGTTACATAATCGAGGTCATGACCAATATGGATCTTTTAGACTAAATTATGGGATATTTTATCATAATAATATTACTAGGGAGGGTTCCAAAGCTTCCAATCAACAAAATCTATGCAATAACCCTAACAATGTCCTATGTTTTCAAATTCACTAAACTAATAACAAGTAAAGCAAAATATAATCTAGTTCTCATCAAAGCTTTTGACATAAAGTGGGGGTGATAAATAATAAAAGTAAACATGCATATAATACATATACTCACATCAATGTATAAAAATTCCTAATGTATTTAAGATAAGTGCAAATGCATATTTATCCACTCTTACAAAGGAGGAACAAAGTTATGTATACTTACCTTTGAAGATGAACCCACCAATCTTCAATCTCTCCCTTGGCCAAGGTGATTTGTAAAAGGTTATTGTGGTATATAAAGATGAAAAGGATAAATAATCTCTAGGATACAAAACCTTTAAATTCATCAAAAATACTTCTCCACAAGATAAGATATGTATATCCAAAGAAAGTATGAAACCTTAAGCTTTCTCCTCAAGTAGAATGGTGGATAAGCAGATTCACAATATATCTTAATTCTTCTTCTGTTCTATAAATAATGGAAAAATTATTGTTTTTATATAACTAGATTTAGACCTAAACCCCTCCAAAAATTTTACTTGATAGGTTTGAATCGGTTGACCTAGTATTGTTATTGATAAAAAATTTCTAGGTCACAGACTAGGTCAGCTAAGAGATAACCTAAACCCTAAATAAGTTTTGTCAATAATAGTACAAGGTTGACAAATTTTGACATAGTCATGTAAATTTTCAAAAGAGGATTTAGGTTTAGAAAAGGGCTAATGAAAGTGGTAAAACAATAGAGGAGTGAGTAAATGATAAGGCTAAGCTTAGGGAATTATTTTTAAGAGACAAGTATGTAGATAACAAGTGGTAAAAGGTACAAAAATCTTGTAAAGCACCAATGGTCTATCTGAACCTTTCTTGGTGCACCCCTTAGGGCATGAATTCAGAAATATTGAGACTTAATGGGTTCCTGTAAGATAAAGAGCATCAATAATTGATAAAATTTTGAAAATATTATGTGTATACATATGCCCCACTCAAATCTCACCATGTGTCATGTAAGTGTAATAGGGGATGGTGCTTAGGGAATATAACATGAAGACACATAAAGATGATGTTAAATAAAGTGTAGTAAGGAAAAAATAAGATAAATTAAAGGACAAAATTGAAAAACACATACCTTTACTTACCTTAGTGTAGTAGATAAAGAAGGAGATGTGAAAAATATGAAGGCATCTAATGTGAGGAACATGAGGCAAAATTGTAGAGATTAGTGAAAAAAGAGAAAAAAATGAAAATTTTGAAACCTATGCATCAAATAGCTATAAAAATTATTTACTTCATCAAGATTCCAAAACTTTTTATAGTTTGGAAAATGAGTGAGTAAAAATAATGATATGTTCAAAACAAGGAATCTGATGGTATTGGAAATATTGTCATTGATGTCAAAGGTCTAACATTATTGGTGATAAAGGCCCCATCGTATATAATGTTGTTTGTAATAAATATATATTGGATAATATGAGTTAATATTTATTTAATATTAATGAATATATTTTTGGTTGCATATGAGACAAAAGAAGGGACCATGGACAAGTCGAAGAGCCACGGGGTAAAGACAAAAGAAGGATGGAATGAATTTTCCCATGAAGAGTCATCTTGGGGAATACCAAGAGTCACCAAGTGAAGACAAAAGAGTAAGGGCACAATTTCTCATGAAGGGAAACTTTAAGGAATATGAAAAGTCACCAAGAAGAGGATAAAAGATGGAAGGACATTTTTGGTCATGAAGGATCACCACATGACTTTTCAAAGGCTTGAATATGAAGGGTCATACAAGTTTGGCACCATTTTCCATGAGGATTGAAGGGTGAAAAATGGAGAAGGCAAAAGGTCATTTGGAAATCTATAAATAAAGGCTTGAGAATCCATTTGTAATATGAAAGAGAGAGGTTGATTTGATATTGTAATATCTAGCTTAGAAGATCAATTGTGAGAGATGAATATGATTTGTATTTGTTATATCTAGCTTAGAAGAGAAAAGGTGAGAGAGAGGAAGGAGATGTTGTATTGATCTATCATTTTTTGAGATAGCAACATTGAGAGATAGGTGTGTGGTATACACAAAGGGGTTGGGGCTGCTATGGGTTAGTGCTCACGAATTGTTGTTGGGTTGGTCCTCCGCAAAGGGGTTGGTGCTCCTATGGCTTGGTGCTCAGCAAAGGGGTTTCAAGCTCTTGTGTGTTGGTACTCATGAATTGTAGCTAGGTTGGTACTCAGCAAAGGGGTATGGTGCTCCTATGGATTTGTTCTCATGAATATACTTGAGATTGTTCTCCGTGGTTTTTCCCACATTGGGTTTCCACGTTATATGTGGTGTCTCTCTCTATCTTGTGTGATGTTTATTGTTTGAGTTTTACTACATATCTTGAATGTTTGATTAAGTGGAATTTGGTTAAAGTAAAGTTTTATAAGATATATGATATACTGATTCACCCCCCCTCTCAGTATATCATGTGCTTAACAATTGGTATTAGAGCAGGTTCCTTCAGAAAGGGTTTAACATCTTGAAGGTAAATCAAGGAAAAACACAAGATGGCCAAGCAGCTAAAGAAGGAGAATCAAGAGTTAAAATCTATGGTTGATTCTCTTAAGGAGAAGGTGTGTATCTTGGATTCTAAGTTGGCTATATAAGTAAAATAAAATAAGATATTTATTCAAGATCTTAAGAATCAGTTAGAGGTTGCAAATTCAATTTTAACATCTAAAGAAGAAGAGTGTAATCAGTTGAAGGATGAGTTAGATTCTTTAAAGGATAATCATGAGAAGCTTATAATCAAGGTTGAGAAATATCATGAAATATTGGTCCAAGGAGAGAAGGATGCAGGTTTTGAAGGAAAATCAAAGAAGCCAATTAGGTAGCCCAATGCTTTCAAGTTTTCAAATTCTTTTCATGGCTGTTGTTTTGTTTGTCATCATGTTGGTCATAGGGAAAGAGATTGTATGAGGAGAAGCAATAATTCAAAGGGAGATCTCAGTCACATTCAATAAAAAGGTTTGAGAAATATTGTTTGCTTTTGTTGTCATGAGGTTGGCCATATTGCTAGATTATGTCAAAATAAAGTAAAGAGATATTCAAGGTATGTCAAAGGATATAGAGACCCTAGACAATATGAGAAGAGACAAATTCAGGGTTGGAGACCTAAAATAGTAAAGGTTGATAAAGTTGAGTTTAAGAGTGAAAATGAATTACTTGCTATAGTAGATAAAGAATCAGAAAGGAAGGATTGTGTAGAATCTCTTGTTACATTTGAGCATGAGCTTTGTCAAGATAAGATAGTTGCAAAAGTTGAGAAAATGAAAAACATCATAAATGATAAGGTTAGTAGGTAAAAAAGGTTAGACATGCTTAAATGGATTCTAAAATAAAAACACAAGAAGATTAAGGAAGAAATAGAGGAGATGTGGGAATCTCTTGAGATTTATTTTTAGAACCCTATTGTGTGGGGTGTCTCTTCTAGGCTTCATGGAGACACTTTTAAAAATTGAAGCATGGTGGATGCTATTGGGTCTTGGTTATGTTGCATGAAAAGAAGGTGATTTGGAAAATTAATTTGTATATCTTTTGAGGGAATAGATTTTTGAGGAAAATTTTGAATCAGTATTATGGTTTGAGGCTATTAGAATGATTCTTGCATATGCAGTGTTTTAAATGATTATGGTCATAAGAAATTAGAATGTTGAAAAAGAGCTAATAGTTTTAGGAAGAAGGAAAAGAATACTCATGTATATTCAATGAAGAAGGATCAGAGTTTCAAAGTTCCATTCATTAGGAAGAAGGTTCAGACATGTTCATGGTAGAAGAAACAACCTGAAGATTCTATGTTGGTGAAAATAGCTTTGCATGTAAGAAATAAAGATCAGCCATGGTTTGTTGATAGCATATGTTTGAGGCATATGATAGGAGATAATAATAAATAATATCAATGTAGCATAGTGAAATTTGAAGATAAAACCACTGCCAGGATAGCCAGAAAAGATATCTTCTCAAAAGATCGGTGAGAGGAGTTGGGAGTAATTTCTATTACTTCTTGCCATTGATGTTCAACATCAGTTGAGGGGGAGCTAAGTGTTAGCTCTAGGTAGGCCCTTTTCCATTGATGTCAAAGGGGGAGAATAATAGGTATAAGTACAGGTGCAAAAAATAGGTATAGGGAACAGGTATAGGTTGCTACAATAAGGGGGAGTTACTATATGTTTTTAGATGACGGTATGTGCAAGTGACAGGATGTGGTAGTTTCAGGATTGAGGTTGCCATCAATGATAAAGGGGGAAATTTTTGGAAATATTATCATTGATGTCAAAGGTCTAGCATTATTGGTGATAAAGACTCCATTGTATTTAATGTTTTTTGTAATAAATATATCTTGGCTAATATGAGTTAATATTTATTTAATATTAACGAATATATTTTTGGTTGCATAAGAGACAAAAAAAGGGCCCATGGAGAAGTCGAAGAGCCATGGGTAAAGATAAAAGAAGGATGGGACACATTTTCCCATGAAGAGTCATCTTGGGGAATACCAAGAGTCACCAAGTGAAGACAAAAGAGTAAGGGCACAATTTCTCATGAAGGGACACTTTAAAGAATATGAAAAGTCACCAAGAAGAGGACAAAAGATGGAAGGACGTTTTTGGTCATGAAGGGTAACCACATGACTTTTCAAAGGCTTGAATATAAAGGGTCATACAAGTTTTGTGCCATTTTCCATGAGGATTGAAGGGTCACAAAGGGAGAAGGCCAAAGGTCATTTGGAAAGCTATAAATAAAGGCTTGAGAAGCCATTTGTAATATGGAAGAGAGGTTGATTTGATATTGTAATATCTAGCTTAGAAGAGCAATTGTGAGAGATGAATATGATTGTTATTTGTTATATCTAGCTTAGAAGAGCAAAGGTGAGAGAGAATAAGGAGATGTTGTATCGATCTATCTCTAAAAAACTTAGTGAGAGCCTAGAGAGCCAAGAGAGTGAGGAGATGACAACTGAGATGAGGACAAGAATAACAACTGTCGTGAGTGTAAACTAAAAATTTCAAATGTTTTGAGTATTTTATCTGAAATTGAGTGTTTAATAGAATTTTTTTAATTAAGTCAAATCTAGATACTAGAATGAACCCTAGTAACTTTATAGGGACATGAGGGGTCAAACAAGGAACTGGGTTGAAAGGGGTCAGAATAATAAATGCTTAAGGCATTTATTATCATGGATTAAAAAAAATTCATATTCAAAGAACAAGGTCAACTTAGTCAACCTAGTAGGTAGAAAATAAACTTTTGAAAGGGTTGACCCACTAGGTCATGGTCGACTTAGTTTGTTGGGGAAAGGGATGACATGGTACATCATGGGTGATTTAGTTTCTTAAGTCAAAAGGCCAAATTAGTAATATAGGAGGGGAAAATGAAGGTTGGCTTAGTTTTTTATTTCTAAATGGTCAAGCTAGTATTATAGGGTTGAGTTAGTTATGTTTTTAAGTGGTCGATATAGTAATGAAATGAAGGAAGATGGATGATATAGTACTTTGAAGACATAAGGTGGCTGATTTAGTATTGAAATTACCAATTAAGCTAAAAATATGTAAAATTGGTAAAAAAATTAATAAATTAAGGGAAAAATTGGTTGATTTATGTGAAATTTTAAAAGAATGTATTTTGATTATGAGTGATATATATGTCTTTTCATATTTTCATATTTTATTTTTATAGAGATGCTAGAGATTTTGGTGATTAGTATATGCATCATGGCTATTGGATCTATTATAGTGCTTGATGGATTTAGATAGGGCCAAATTGGTTACATTAGGCTTTGGAGACATCATCTAGATACGATGGGTCCCATTGAGTGATAATCTAGTGGTCATGTTCTTGGGAGCTTAGGAATGTTTGACTAATACATTTAGATGGGTGGTGGATGGGGATACCATAAAATTTGGTATCACATTTTAATATATCCATGCATTTCTTGGACTAAATATAGAGGGGACACTAATGATCATGGGGATACCAGATGATCAAGAAGAGAGGAAAGCATTAACTTGATGGGTGATGTGTTCAAATAGGATTTACCCAAGACTGAGGGTGAGTTTATTCAATGTTTATATTGCATATATTCTAGATATATAAAAGTTTGTGATAGGACTTGTGATACTATGAGTTCTATGGAACAAATCAAATGGTAAGGTATTGCTATATGTGATAGCCTTGTATTAGTTGATATTGGATCAAGTGGCACTTTATGACTTAGGTTATGTCATCTGGGTTTAGCTCATGCATGATATGTATGGGATGTTATCCAAAGGGTATAAGAGCATGGGGTTAATGGTATTATTAAGTGCTTAGATATATGAGAGGTTCTTGATGTAATAACTTACTAGATTACCCCATGTGTTCAATGATTGATTACCTTAGGTTTTATGATGGAAACATGATTAAGTGGTGTACTCTATGGCCCACATGTTAGTGCTACATATGGCCATATGAGGATAGATTATGTGGCATTATTATGCACATATTATGATGGTTTGGATGAGTTGGGTGATTATGGCACTAGGGTTAGCATAAGTATAGTCCATGGGTGACTATACCTAGCTTTTAAAGCCATATTCGATGACACACTTGTAGGAGAAGTTCATTCTCACTCACCTAATATCTCTTATAGTAATTCATAAATTTTGGGCTCAAGATGAAATAGAGCTGAGGGGGAGAGGAGGAAGAGGAGTGTTAGTCATGATACTAGAGATCAGACCATAGCATGTGAGATCATGGACTGGTTGATCATGCTAGCCAACAACTAGAGAGGGAATGGATGTGGATGTAGGAGTGCCATATGTACCATAACCAACATGATAAAAAGAGTAATGACCACCTCAATTTCACCACTAATAGAGATACCAGTGGAAAGAGAGATCATAGAGTATGGTTATTCAGGATGACCTATCAGTCAACAATGGGAAAAGGTAGTCTATAGAAGTACCATTGAGGTGAGGCTTGAGATGTGCATGGGTGGTAGCCCTAAGGTTTTATTTGATTGGGAGGAATCCCATAGATGAAGTGATTAGGGGACAAGTTGATGGAGATATCATGATTGATGGATGAGTAGACATATAGATGGTGATTGGTGGCAATATGATAGGTAATAAATGATTGTAATTTTTTAGTCTTTGATATAGAATACTAGTTGTATAGATAGATTGATTTTGAGATATATGTGATCTAATATCTATCTAGTTTGAGTTTTGTAGATCCTATAGATGAGGAGGATATCATATGGGGATCCCTAGTGATGGGAGCACACCATGATATTATAGATGGGGTGCAACAACATACACCCCTACTACATTGGATGATCCCATGGTACCATCTTCCCCTTCTTAGGCAAGCTAGTTTAGACTAGTAGGGGAGGCCACAAGGTAGTTATAGGCATGTAAAATGGTATAAAGCCATCAGTAGGGGTGGGATTAAGAGAAACATAGGCTTGGTAGGCCCTATCTCAGGAGAGATTTGTATATATGGATACCATGATCTAGTTGGGATAGGTTCAAGCCCAGGTGGCCAACCTATAGGGATAGGTAGAAGGCTTGAGATCTTGAACATCTTCATTATAATGTAATATTTAGAAGGGCTAGTCTAAGGCATCTATGGGTAGCATGGATAGGCCATTGGGTAGACATGATAGGGCCTAGCCTTATAGTTGGATTGATTTATTTTTATACTTAATAAAAACACATGGTATATATAGAGATATCTTATTTTGATGGTTGGATGTTGATCTTATGTTTTGTATTTTGGGTGTGGTTATGGATGCATGGATATACATTTTTATAGAACATGTATTTTTATTTGGTTGTATGTGCTATATGAAATATATGTGTTGTGTTTTATTTTCTAGCATTTTTGTAATACATATGCATGGTTAAAAAGAAATAGGTGAAAATGAATTGGTAAGGAATAGTTAATCAAAAAAAATATAATACACAATATTTCACATTGGTAAATGTGTAATAAAAAAATTATGACTAAATATAATAAATGAAAGAGTGTTAAACAAGATGGAAAAAATTATTTTTAAACCATGAGAAAGAGTGACACCAAATTGAAACAAGTAAAAGAAAACAATCACGTTGGGGAAGTATGAAAATAATGTAATAAAATGGAAAGCCCATGAAAATAAAAATGGTATAAAAATAAATCAATTAAGTTAATAAATCATAATAAATAATGTTGGGAAGTATAAAAAGATAAACAAAATTGGTATAATGTTCTTAACATAATCACACTAATTCAAGTTGGGAAGTATGAAAAACTTAAGAATAGTGATCGGATTTTTACATGCAATCAAAAAATAAGAAGATAAAAGTGAAAGATTAATTAAGTAAACATAAAACATACTAAATCAAGATGGGAAGCATTCCAATGATGTGTAACTCATAATCAATCACATCTTATCTCATATTTGACACATGCAATTTTATTGTGACTTGGATATTGGAATTTTTTTTGTGAGGAAGGCTAGGTCCTATCCATGATATTACATTAAAAATAATAAAAGGAACACCAATTAGGTGTAAATAATGTGAAAAATATGGAAAAATGGGATGTTTGGAATGGTAATGTGAAAAATTTGGTAATTTTTTAGGAAGGCTAGGTCCTGTCCATGATCTTACACTACAACTCACAAATGGAATCCCTAGGAGAATGATCAGTGAACAAAAAAATATTTCTCAAGGGGAAATATTAGTATTATAGGGAGTGAAAAAGGGAATGTATAAATCATAAAATAGGAGTATTATGAGAAGACCTTAGGAAAAATAAGGCACACTAAGGACATTAGAACACACTAAGTGACTAGTGGCCATCAATATATAGAGGATACCTATTCACTATAGACATAAAGATATGTAGGCAAATATGTGTGGTATTAATATCAAATCATGTTGGAAATTTTGAAAAAGAGAATTAAAATGGACTACCTTCCCACAACGTGTTCCCCATTCATCAGGACCCCTTACGGAGCCATCGATCTACTACAAAGATTGGGTACTTACATGAGAAAATAAGTAGCATTAAAAGTTTTTTTGTTATGTTTTATAATCTACTAGCCTACCCACCAAAATGGACCTTAGCTCTATCATGAGGCAAATTGTGGAGTTTTAAATTTAATTAAAAAAAAGAGAGGTGCTTAGAATCACATCTATTAGTGTGATTTGACTTTTGAAAGTTTTTAAATGTTGCCTTTTAGATCATTGCCTTTTGTTAAATGATTTGGCTTTTGAATATTATATGGATTTTAAGATTCCTCCTCTATATGGAATTGGAATGACCAATCATGAGAGATAGAGTGATACACATGAATAAGCTTTAGGCTTTGGCTAAGGGAAGATAAGTATCCAAAGACATGATTGACTAGAAATTTTAGGCTTAATGATGAACCATCATGTTATCTCAAGTCTCAACCATGTGTATGATTAGTTTTTGAAAGGGAAAAGGGGTAAATAAGAGGAGATCCAAAGTGGACCAATAAAAGGAGATTAGAATGAGATTAATTGTTTGCTAACTGATCACATAGTAAAGAAGCAATGACTAAAGAGATCAAGGTTTGTATAACCAAGTCATAATAACAACTATCCATGTTTATAAAGACAATATAACAGAAAATAATGAAATAAAACAAGGTAGTCATAAGAAAGGAACTCAAAAAGAGAAATAATTTAATTATGAAAAAGACTCCATAAGAGAACATAATAAGAATAGTGATATCATAAGAAACATGTAATGCAAAATAAAATTCACCATGTAAGATAGATAAGAATTTGACACAATGTCAAATGGTAAAAAATAGATAAATTTAAAGTTTGAGCACATGTCTAATCCAAATTAAAATGTAGAAACACCATGCATGTGCTCATAAATACTAATATATGTTTCCACACACATTATCCATAACATTTGATAAGTCTCTATGAAATTGAACTTGGACTACAGCTAAAGTCTCATTGATCTTTACTAAAAGTTGAGAAAATACTTCACATCAAATCTCTTTGACATAAAATGTAATACTATTAAGGAATATTGTGTAGTGGATGCTCAGAAGAATACATGGGAGTGGATTATATAGGAGGTGAAGGGGTCACTGATGGGGAAGGTGTCATCGATGAAGGTAGATCCATGGGTGAAGGAATCATGGGTGGACAAATAGTAGGTGGAGAAAGGACCATAGGTGGAGATGGAACCACATGAGGTGGAATCATGGAGGAAAAATGGGAAGCCTTCTTATGAGAATGACTTAAGGGAAGAAGGGTAGAAGGTGCAAGATGGGTTAGAATGTGATCCTTGAGATGGTTCTAAAGGATGCATCAATTATTATTATGATGTGTACCACATTGGTGTCAGAGATAATATACCTATGCATACTTGGGAATATATTCAAGTAATATTTTTGGGGAAGGTATAGCCTTGTTTGAGGGATGGGGAGTGGTGGGATGCAAGGTGTCAATATATTATCATATCTTATGATAATCCATGGATGAATGCTTATATGTACCGTGTAAGAAATAGATGTACTTGTGAGTAGAATTGATGGGTGTACTCACATGAGTAGTGGAAATAAAAGCTAAGGAAGATTGATATAATATGTAGACTAAATTTTAGATTCAATCCTTATTACTATTTTAGCAATAAAAACCTAAAATTTAAACACACCAATAAGAGGGGATAAAAAAGATAATCAAAATGTTATAAATGGTCTTACCATCACTTTACCTCTTTATAATTCCTCTTCAAGATTGTAAAATGGATATTTGATGACAAATTGAAGATTATTGGATTGTTTTCTTGATGTTGGTAATGGCTTCCAATAGATAATTTGACTTGGTAATGGCTATAAATGCAGCAGGGTAAAGTTTAATGATCAATATTTGTTAATTCATGAAAATTCTAATTTTTGGATTTTGGTTTTGATGATTTTTTAGGGTCAATAGATGGGACTAGATAACCAAAATTTTAGGGATATAAATTAGTTTTGGGGTCAACTTGTCAACCATTTACAACATTATCTTAAAATATAATTTAATTTGCCATATATATATATATATATATATATATATATATATATATGGATAATTTGACTTGGTAATGGCTATAAATGCAGTAGGGTAAATTTTAATGATCAATATTTGTTAATTCATGAATATTCTAATTTTTAGATTTTGGTTTTGGTGATTTTTTAGGGTCAATAGATGGGACTAGATCACCAAAATTTTAGCTATATAAATTAGTTTTGGGGTCAACTTGTCAACCATTTACAACATTATCTTAAAATACAATTTAATTTTCCATATATATATATATATATATATATATATATATATATATATATATTTTCTTTTCTTCTTCTTGTGCCCTTAAGATTTAACCCTAGTGAATGTTCTTCTAGTTCTAATTGGCACTATATTTTAGTCTACTACTTGGTAGTTTCATTTGACACTACCATTCAATACTTCTATTCAGTAATATTAGAGGTGTTGTCCTTCAACACTATTATTTGTCTCTTCTAATCATCACTATTGGCATTTACTATTTGGTATCACCATTTGGTTCCTTGATTCAGGTTCTATTGGTTTCCTTGTTTGATATCAGGGGTGGTGGACTGTATTCCCAAACCTTACTAGGATAAGGTATAAAATAACAAGGAAACCAAATTTGAAACCTTGAAAGATAGAACTATTAAATGCACCTCACTTGTTGAAGGATACCAAAGTGACTTTTAATGACATGCACAAACAAAATACTGCATGTTCACCTTTACATTTGCCTGAATATCTTATAGAAATAGTAAGTTCACATTTTGTTAAAGGAGATATTTTTGAATATGAATAAAAGTCAAGTTTACAAGGATTTTATAAGAGGAATTCAAATTCCATGTATCAGGAGTTAGAAAAAATGATGATGCATCTTCTACAAGTATTACTTTTATTGTAAAAATAATCAGATATAAAAGAGATTAAATCAAGAACTGGGGAAGCTACCTCTTGTAACCATGTCATAGATCCATTGGATAGATTTAGAATCCATCTATAATCATATGATCTAGCTAAAAAAATGGTAAAAAATGTCTATTGTGAAGATGTAGGGCATCATTTAGATGACAGGGATAATGAACAATAAGAGATGGCAATTTAATAATGATCATACAATAAAAAATATGAAACCCTTGGTGACATAAATATTGAACTATTGCATGGAATTTAGTATTATCAACCACCATATAGACTGATCTTAATCCTAAATTCCATGTAACAGTTCAATATTTATGTCACCAGGGTTTCATATTTTTTTGATTGATTGTTATTCAATTGCCATCTCTTATTGTTTTTTATTCCTCTCATCTAAATTACTCTCCATAGCTTCGCAATAGACATTATCAATAATTCTTTTAGCTAACCCATATGATTCTCGATGGATTATGAAGTTATCTAATGGATGCATGATATTGGTTACCATAGGTAGTTTGACCAGTTCTTGATTTAATCTTTTTGGTATCATCTTATCTAAAATAATGAAAATACTTACAGAGGCAACACTATCATTATTGCTAACTCCTAACACATGGAATATAAATTCCACTTATAAACCCCTTGTAAATTTGATTTGTATTCATATTCAAAAGTATCTTCTTGAATAATGTAAACTTATTAATTCTATAGGATATAGATAGGAAAATCTATAGCAAGGCATCAAGACACAAAACTATATTTCAAAATCCAATTGTTGTACCATGTAAACATTAGGAAATAGATGTTGTATGGTCTTAAAATTATACAAGATTCATATTATGTCAATTTATTCAAAAAAATATTTTATTACTATGGTGAATTATTGTAGGTGGGGTTGAGGGGGACAAGGAATCAAATGCACAAAGTGTGTAAAATGAGGGTTGAGGGCATATTTATAGGCCTAGGGAAGTGACTAGGCAACTAGGTAGTAGACTAGATGCACTGATAACCCTTTAATTTAGTCTAAATTCATTGTTCAACATAGTCATTCAATTCAACCATTCAACATAGTCATCTAGCATAGTCATTCAACACAACCATTTAATAAAATCATTCGATAGAGCCATCCAAGCCTTTGACATGGTTGTTTAGCACATCTATGTGATGTAACTAGTCAAAATAGCTATCTAAATTAACCAATCAACATATCCATTTAGTAAATGCATTCAGTGTAGATGAATGATTGTATGGGAAAAAAGTACATGTTTTATCTCCTTCATAAGTTGTATAGATTCACCATCACCCATGGAAGATTTACCAAAGTTATAATTCAAATTTCCTTATATTCGCCAAATATTTCTAATAGGTTATCCAATAGATCCTCTCAAAATTAACCCTATATAGATGGATGCAAGGAGGATGATAATAATATTAATATATCAAGTAGGATTCAATTTATCATTTTAGTTTTATGGAGGGAGTGAGATTGGTTATATAAGAGTGGAAGAAAAAATCAATGGCTCAAACTGAATTTTTTTAGCCAAAGAAATCAATGGCTAGGGATTTTCCATGGAATTTTTAATTCCATGGAGATCTCTAAAATAGAAAATTCTAAAGAAAGGGGTTAAAATGGAGTATATTTATAGAATCTTCCAATTCTATAAATCTACCATTAGGGTTTATGGGTTTAGGAATAGCTCGGAATGGGGTGGTAGATGGGTAAGTAGAGTATTTTGTATTTTTAAATTGGCAATTGTCTTAGGGAGTAGGTTAGTGGGTAAATAGGTTTTTATTAGTATTTTGTTCAAGGGATTAGTTGGTTATGGGATGGGGTAAGGTTTATAGGAAGTAAGAAATGGGATGTGGGAAAATGGGACATTAGTTAATTAGTTAGAAAATATATTTATAGGTTAATTTAGTGGAATTAGTAGGGTGAGTGGATTTTAATGCATATATTTTTCCCATATTTGAAAGGGCATTATGAGTTGACTAGATATGATTAATGGTATTTCAAATAATAATTTTAATCATGTTAGATGGCATTAGAAATGAGTTAGTAGGTATGATTCCCCCTTAAGGGATCATGTAGGGAGAACTGACCCAGATGGTAACTCGAACAGAAGTCCTATGGGTGGGATAAGACTAGGATGATAAGATGGGGTTGGGATGACACAAGTAATAGCTTATCTATGGTTGATATGACCTAAGTGAAAAAATAAGGGGATAAATTATCTCTATTATGATGCATTCTAAATAAATGACCAATGTCTATAAAGTGATTTATTTGATAGGACAAAATTGATTTATATGAGATGGGTTCAAGCCAGTTATAAATCTTGTAGCAAGGACACATGTTAGGGAAGGATTGAAAATTGATAAAAGAGATAAGATATATTGATTGATGATAATGGGAAACTTTTTATAATATTCATAATTAAAAAATGATGTGTGATTATCAAGTGACTAATTTGGGGATGGGATGGTGATGAGGGGTGAATGGTGGCCAAACTATCCTTGGCACAAAATTAGGACTCAGTACTACCTACATAGTCCTACAATACCTCATGATGATGTAGTTATATCTTGGGATTAAGTTGGTCACTGGGGAAATGGAAAATTTATACCCCATATGATGATAAATATGATGAATTAGGATAATTAGATAATATGATATGATTAGATGTGGGTTGTATCAGTAAAGGGCTATTAGGGGTGTATGAGGGGTAAAAGAGGGGGGTAAAATAGGAAAAGAGAGAAAAATAGGGTCATTTTCACTTTTTGTCTTCTATGAATTGTGCTCTAATCTAAAATCACAGACTAGATTCCCTCAGCTTCCCATGTAGTGAAAGAGTGTGAGAGTTATAGAGGGTGTCAGAGGCTAGACCACCGATGAGTACTTGACATTTAGCTTTGTGAATTTATTAAATTTTTATCAAAATTTTGGGAGTTATGGTAGGAAAATATTCCATCCAATTTTCTAGGATAATACTATGACTGATGACAATACCCTCAATCATGACATTGTCATCATAAATGGTAATTCTTTAGGGTAATACACAATATCACAATACTACAAGTCTAGAGATATGATATTGCAATACCATAGCTGTATATCTATGACTTTATAATATCATGTTTTAGGGAATTTTATTTTTGCCTAACTATGTGGGCAGGAAAAACCTTAGGTCACGAGTGGTGATCTTATCAAATCTTCCACTTAGGGTACTTTTATGATTAGTAGTTTTATCATAGTTGGGAAAAATGTGTAAGTGATGAGATGAGGGAATGGTTAGTGAGAATGGGAGAGATGGATCAAGTGGTGTGATGGGTAATTATGGTAGTTATATAAGGTAGGGGAGAGGTTAAGGTGGTCAATTAGATAATGTTATGGGATGTGGGGATAAGTTAAGAGGTGAGTTTAGTTAGATGATGAGGAGAGTAATTTAGGCACATGCCAAGTTATAGAGGAGGATGAGATAGACACTTTCTCATGATGGGAAATATGGGTATGATGGGGTTAATATGTATGTATAAGGAGAAGATAGGGGCTAGTATATAGTAGCAAGACTAACTGGCCCTTAGATGTAGGTACAAGTATATGTGGATACCCAAGCTAGGGGTAGTTGTGGTGGAGATGGTGTAGGGCCATCTTAGTAGCCACTATCAGAGAGTGAGAGATCATTACTTGCATGATTTTAGATAGAGATATATGAATGGATTGGAGATATTTCTAGGATTAATTAGGAGAGGGACCAACTATAGGCATAGTTACAAGCCATGATAATATAGAGATATGGGCAGTTAGCCCAAGCATAAGAATAGGTGATTAGGTTATAGGGATAGGTCTCACCTTTATAGGCCCAAATAGATTAGAGAGATGGATAGCTATCCCATGCTCAAGCCCACATTATATAATTATAATCATATAAAGGCACCTTGCAGAGTAGGATCTAAAGTTGAGATGCCCAGATTACCAGATATCATGGTCAGATTATGCAAATGTAGGCATTGATTTTTACTCTAATAGGAGAGGTGGACATGATCAAGAGGGATAAGGATGAGATGGATTTTGTGATGAGTGGGTATGGGATGGTGGAGGTGATGAATAACATTATGACATTGAGCTTTGAGGCCAGGTAATATAGGACACTATATGAGGTAGCAGTGTCAGTTGAGTGGCATGCTCCATAATTTTGGGCTAGTTCTTCATAATCAGTGTATCAGCCTACTAGAGGAAAGCCAAGGCCACCAAGGTCACTAAGATTATATCCATGAGATAGGGTATAAAATATAGGGTACTATTTGTATTATAACTTAGTCTTTCCCCATAGGCCCACATATTATATTTATTTTTTGATATGGACTCCATGTGGATTGTTTATATTATTTATATATGCGATGAGATTTTAGATGATGTGATGGACTATATTTGTGCATTAATGATGATGTGATTATATTTATGTGATGGATTATGATGGATATTTCATTTTTGATTATATGATGTGATTATATTTGATGTGATGTGATTTTGGTTATGATGTGATGTGATAGATACATGATTTAGCCATTATATGATGAGTTTATTTATGATGTGATTAAATGCATGATGTGATGGGCTCATGAGAATGTATGATTTAAATTACTGTGGTGCATTGATATGGATATATGAGTGTTGATAGATTCATTATTGATGTGTTTAGCTAGATTTTTATTAGATATGTTGTGGTTCTATATGTATGATGATGGACTAGATTAGCATTATTTTATGATGGAGATATGTATGTGTGGATTTATTTATGGGTTATATGAGATATTTATTTTATTATTTTAATAAATATGATATGGATTAATTTACATGTGGATAATGATGTGATCAATATAATGTGGCTATTATACGTGGATGTTTAGGTAGATAAAATAATGATAGTGAAAAATATAAATGAATGTGATAATAAAAGATTCATCCCCTTTGTAATTCATGATATGTCACAATGTAGGTTTGTATAAGAATCCTTCTACACCATGTAGGTAGGATAATGATGGGTTGGGGGTAATTAGGTCTTAGATGGGATGGTGATAGGTTAGACAGGATAGGGATAGGCTTGGTAAGATAAGTGATGGGAGTAGGGGGAATGGGATAGGTTGTGTTCTTTAGAAGCCCTTAATAATGTTTGAAATCCATTTTAAAATTTCACTATTTTGATGTGTGCCAGTGACATGAGAATTTAATGGTACATCAAAATAGGTACACTGGGGGAACTTCATTGAAAAGTGGCCTTACCCAAGCAAATGTTTAGGAGTCACCAATACCATACTTGTTTCCATAAAAGTTAAAAAAATAAAATATATACAAACTAATAATCAAAACATGATTAAATAAATAAGACATTAATGATTAATTAACAATTACAAATTCAAAAAAAACACACAATCACACAATAAAATCATATTATAACATATATTTAAAAATAGGGATATTAATAAGGATATACTAATGGATAATGATGTGAGTATAAAATGATTATAGACAATGATCCTAGTGATGATTTAGGGGATATGTAGTGCCCATAACCATCATATGTCAGGAAAATATTCCAACCAAGTCCAAAAGTAATTGTAAATGGGGGTTAAGATGATCCCTCAGTATTTGGTATCATAACGTATGCTAAACCCCTGAATAGAAAACTTATTTATTACCCTTCCATAATGATGACGTTAGTGAGAAGATGTGAACAATGGTTTTAGAGATAGAAAAAGGACAAATGCAGGTGGGTTTTAATTAAGGCTAGAAGGAGACATGATTGACAAAGAGGAGATGATGGGGTAATGCATGATAGGTGTTGAGGACATATTAATGATAGATATGGGTAAAAAAATCCATTAGACTTACCCCAAAAACATCCCCACTACTCAACAAACAATGACTTCTTCTTTGATTGAAATCTCCTATCTCCTATTGCTACATCAAAACCTATGATGGATGCCCACTATTAAGACTAGAATTAGGAATATATTATTCTACCATGACATCAAGATATAATTTTCATTATGGTACTTTACCAAGGCACTAGAAGACTAGTTTTCACCATTGGATGAATTTTTTAAAAATATATATTGGACTTTTATGGAGATGGGATGGAGTGGAAAAGGGTATGACCCAAAGAGTGGGGACTCATAGATAGAGCAAGGAGGATCTTGTTAGGTGTAGAATATTTTTAGATGCATTATATTCATCAGATCATCAAGCTCCTCACCATCCAATATAGCTAATTTATAAGCTCCATATCCAAAATTGACAATTATGATATATGGCCCTAGCCATTTAGCTTCAAATCTACCCTTCTTATCCCCATAAACATTTGAATTTTTTTGATTCTCCTTTAAGACTAGATCACCAAAATTTAATTCTATAGATTGTATCTTTTTTTGATATTAGCCTTTTAGTATATTTTGATATGCCCTCAAGTGATTAAGGGCCTTCTAAAAATTTTCATCGAGAAGCTCCAATTCTTGTAACCTCTCTTGTCTACAATTGTGATCAGTGATGATGCCCCTTAATGAGATTTGGAGGGATGGGAGCTCTACTTCCATAGGTAAGATTGATTCTATCCCATAAACTAAGGCATATGGAGTGGACCCAATATGTGTTCAAATGCTTGTGTGATAAGACCAAAGTGATGGATATAATTGTAGGTGACAATTTCTACTTGCCTAATTAACTATTTTCTTAGGAATTTTGATGAGGATATTGTTATTTTATTTAGATTGTCTATTCTTTTGGAGGTAGTAGGGAAAAGAGAAATCTTTCTTGATGTGATATCGCTGATACAAGGCCTTAACTTCATGATTTTTGAATGATTTGCCATTATCAAAGATGATGTTGGTAGGGATTATAAAATGAAAAATGATATAATTGAGGATGAATTTATAAATTTAAAGGCATGTAGTATAGGTAGGCGATATTAATTCTAACCATTTAGTGAAATAATCCATTATTGTAAGGATAAACTTGTGACCATCTAAAGATGTAGGATTTATCTTGTCGATCAAATCCAGGCCCCATATAGAGAATGACTATGGTCTCATTATGGGCTATAATTATTGTGTGGGTAAATGAATTAGATTCCCATACTTTTGACAAGCTACACACTTCTATACATACTAGAAGGAGTCCTATTCCATGGTAGGCCAATAATATCTAATCTAGAGTAATTTCTTGGCTAGGGCCATTCCACTGATGTGATCACTACAAATACCATCATGAACCTCCTTTATCATGAGAGAGGCCTCTTTCAAGGTCAAGCATCTTAAAAAAATATTTTCATAGCCTTTATGATAGAGTGTGTTACCAAGGAGTGTGTAACAGGAAGTGTGGTGGATGAATGTTGTTCATTGGTGGTATTTAAGGTTAGGTGGTAAGATGTTATCATGGAGGTACCTATATATGTCATGGTACCAAGGAAGATTGGGATCAATAATTGTACAAATTTGTAATAGATCCATGGATTTATGTGCTAGGAGAATCATATATTCTATTGGAAAGTTCCATTTTAAGATGTCATTAGGGAGATCAATAAGAGATCCAATAGTGTCCATTGAATTAGTTTATTTATTACTCCCTTTTGGTACTTGTTCAAAAATGATAGTATGAAAAATTTGATTTAATTGATCTACCAATTATTTATAAGGGAGTAAATTCTCATCCTTGGTCTGGAACTCATCATTAACCTACTTTATTATAAGCTATGAATCCCCAAATACTTGTAAATATTGGATATTCTATTGGATGGATAGGTAAAGTCTAGCTATTAAGGCCTCATATTATGAGATATTTTTGGTGCATGGGAAGGCAAGATAGAAGGATTTTGGGATGAGGTCACCTTGTGGGTTGACAAGGAGGATGCTATCACTAATCCATGCATAGTAAATAAGCCATCAAAATATAACTTCTAGCAACTTGATTTTGAAGTGCTCATTATAGAATCATCTAGGAAGGTTGTTATAAGAGGCTCAATCACTTCAGTAGGTTTTGTGGCTAGTCAATACACTATTACTTATTCTTTAATATTCTTTTGATTAATGTATTTTATATCAAATTTGCTAAGTAATATGATCCACTTGGCCATTGTTCCTGTGAGAGCTGATTTTGACAATAAATACTTAAGAGGATCAACCTTAGCAATGAGCTAAAATTGAGGTAATAAATTTATTGTTCCTTACCATGATCAATATGTTGTGATAGGAGGGCACATATTGCACACGGAGTTACTAAAATATACAAGAGTAAGGGCCTTATTGATATTAGAGGTGACAATACTAGTGAGTTTGCCAAATACTGCTTGAGGTTATTGAGATCTTGTTGGCACTTAGAGTTATAATTAAATGTGGTCCCCTTATTTAAGATATCGGTAAAGGGGTGACATTTATCAGCAAGATGAGAGATAAATTACTGAATGGCTTGTAAATTTTCTTGAAGACTTCAAAGTTGCTTCAGATTGTGAGGAGGAGACATTTCCATAATTATTTTTACTTTGGTTGGGTCCACTTTTGTGCTCCTCCTAGAAAATATGAATCCCAATGATTTTATTGAGGTAATGCTAAATATGTACTTCTTGGGATTTAATTTGACTATTTACTCTTGTAGGTACTCAAATTTTATCTTAAAACTACATGATGTTTTGACTAGAGTCATAACTTCCCCAACATATCATCTACATAATATTCAACTATATCATGTATCATGTTGTGGAAAATGAATGTCATGGCCTATAGATAAGTATCCCCATCATTTTGAGGATATAAGGCATGACTTGATAGTAAAAGGTCCCCCATGGAGTGATGAAGGTTATTTTGTGTTGATCATTAGGCATGATTTAAATTTTATTGTAACCTGAAAATCCATCCATGAGAGATAACATTTCATAGCCTAGTATTGAGTCCAATATCATATCAATATTTAGAAGGGGGAAGTCATCTTTGGGACATGATTTATTTATGTCTTGAAAGTCTAAGCAAATATAGATTCCTCCTTTTGGCTTAACCACATGAAGAATATTAGAGATTCCATAAAAATAGTCAATGGGTCAGATGAACCTAGATTCTAATAACTTTTGCAACTCCTCTTTAACCTATAGGGCCACTTTGGGGTGAATTTTTCATAATTTTTGCTTAATTGGTTTAGTATTAAGGTGAAACACCAAATGATGTACTACTAATGAGGGGTCAATCCTAAGCATATCTGAATAACACCATGTAAAAACATCTATGAATTCCTTAAGTAGCTCAATAAGAATTTATCGCTCCTCTAGTGTTTAGAGTTACCCTGAGTTTAATAATTTTAGGATTTTATTCAGTCCCAATGTTAACTTTAATCACTTCCTCAATGAGAGAGGGTGACTAATCTTGGAGATAAGGTGGTAATGATTGATTTAGGTTATCTAAAATGAAACCATTTGGGAGTTTCATGTCTATTTCCATATATTCTTCTAATTTTGGTGAGACATGGGGAAATTCTTTCAGATCTTGTGTGTCTCTTCATCTTTAGATTGATCTTCATCACTTGGGCTAAGGGGATGTTGTTGTTCCTTGAAATAAGCTATTTTGTAAAGATTAATTTAAAATCCCTTTTTATGGTCTTACCAAAGCATAAAATCTCAAACTCTTAGAAACTCTAGAATGACATCATCATTTTAAAATATATCAAAAATGGCCCTTGATTTTGATTTGAGTTAATGAGTGAGGGGAATCAGAGGGATATGTTCATGGTGGAAATGGTGGTGTTAGGGAAAAGGTTGGTGGTAGCAAGCTCCTCTAAGTGACTATAAACTAACCCATTTTAACTTCTTCAAAGAGAGACTACTCAGGGATCGAAGCAATATCCATATTAATATTGTTTAGCTCATCATCAAATATTTTGTACCCTAAACCAAGATATTATAGATGTTATTGAACTAATATGGGTTCAATCCTACCTTTTTCATATCTCCCTAGTCTTTTCCTTTGTTAATGCATATTTTACAACATTTTCTAAACTTGAGGGTATCAATTTCTAGGAGATATAAGGGCCTCTTCTTCTATAATAATCCATGATTCATTTGAGTCATCAATATACTCTTTTGATAATAGACCTATGATTGAGAAGGACATTGGTCTAAATTGATACTTAGTAGGATTGACTCTTTGCATGGTCGGGGAGCCATAACTACATTGGGATAGGAGTAAATCACTTACACAAAGGGTTTTATATCCACACTCTCCACAACCCATGGATGTGATTTTCAACTAGGTGACTTATAGTAGTGGATCTAATGTAGGTACAAGCTAATCAAAGATATATAATTTGCTACTATTGGACTTAGATTAGAATTGTCTATGCTAGTATAGTGATATGATGATGAGGATTGATCCATTTGCCAACTACAAAGATGATCAATTTTTATGGTTATGGTGACTTCCATGTCAGAGTGGGGAAATTTTAGACATTGATGTAGGGTAGATGGGATAACTTACATATCATAGATCTATGGATGACCTAGAAACATATTATAAGGTAAGTCAACATCCATAACATGAAGTAAGTTTGGTGGATTATAGTTCCCATGATAGTGGGATGGTAAATAGTTCTTATAGATGGCCTTTAATTATCATCATAGGTGTTTATCATAATTAGGGTAGACCATAGAGATGATTCTAAATGCCCTAGTTTCTTCAAAAAAATCTAGATTGCATAAATTCAATGTTGATCCCTCTGTCTATGAGTACCAAGGAAATGTGATGGTGGGATATGGAGACTTAAATGAATAATGGATAATTATGGTGGGGGCCAATAGAAGGCATATCTTAGGCACCAAAGCTAATTTTTTATGAAGGGGATACATTTCCCATTAATGCTTATCATTGATTAGTATCTATATTATTAAGGAATTTAACATCATTCACATTATCTCTCAATGTAGAGGGGATGTTTTGAGAAGTTTAATTAATGATATTTAAGCTGGTATGTTCTCAAGATACTAAATAATATCATAATATTTATCATAATATACTAAAACTTTCTTATAAATATTCCAATTTTGAGTACCAAAAGAGGTAGACATGTCCTTAGGAAGTGCCCCAGGTACTACAATTTTACTACATCTAGTGGTAACCACACTATCAGTAGTGGCTTGATAGATTTTTAAGATGGTGGGTGATGATGGATTAAACTATTGGGGGATTAAAAATTTAATGGTGTTGACTTAATGATATGGCATGAAATGGGAGTCAGTGTGGTTGCAAAAAGAGACCTGACCCTAGTCTCTTGGTGGTTTCCTATTTATTTTCTCAATCTTAGGTAGCAGGTCCTTATAAATTACTACATTCTCATTTGTAGATCAATTTTAAGAATTATCCCCTTTTGTTTCAATATCACCCATTTCAATTAGGTCTTGAATATAGTTCTTCAATTGCATAAATTTTTCTATATCATGACCTTTAACCCTGTGGTATTTGTAAAATTCATCTTCATGGTACCAATATGGTTTAGGTTGATGATCATTAATAGGTTTGATTTTAGGAAGGGTGATCATATTAACAACAATAAATTGGTCAAGGACCATTTTAGTGGGTAATCCTAAGATGGTGACTAGTTTTTTTCTAGTTCAAGGCTTTAGCTTACCTTGTATAATTTAAATGGAAGAGACATTTTATTTTTTTGCGGGGTTCTTATTTTTCAATATTTGTATATTTTATTGTTTGGAATCGGTAACCCCATCCCCCATGACATTCTTATTTTTTTTAAAGATTTTTATTTTACAAAAAAATAGTTATCTTGATTCTAACTGTGCTCATTTTTGGAGTATAGTTTAATTATCCCTTTCTTAATAAGTGCCTTTTCATATTGCATCCCCTTCTCAATTTTTTCATTGAAGGTTCTAACACGTTGGATATTTAATTTATATTTGAGATTATAATTAAGGTTATCAATAAATATCTTGGCTAATTCCTTTTTAGTTACCATACACCATAGGTGGCTTGATAGGCTTGTCCACCTTTACAAGAAGTATGCCAAACTTTCCCCATTTCTCTATTTGGTATTATAGAGGTCTATGATAGAGATATTGTGTTTAATAATAAATTAAAAGTGTCTAAAAAATTATTCTATTAATTATCCAAATCTTGATATGGACCCCTTTGGTAAGTAAATGAACCATTCTAAACCTGGTCCAGTAAGGCTTTTTGGGAAAAGTCTCAATAAATAGGCATCTTCATATGTTATTTCATGGAATTCCATATAGAACTCTTGTACATGGTCTTGAGGATCACCTTTCCTTGATATTTTTTAAATTTAGGTACTTTAAAGTGGGGAGGGAAAGGTATTTGTAATATAATCATGTCCAAGGTGGAAGAACAAAAATATTCATATTTATAATCTAGTGCATGTGATCATGATTATATTTATTGGAGATTATCCTTCATCACTTTTAATTATTGTGTGAATGTGGGGTCCCCAAAATGATTGGTGGTTTGATCCTAACTATTGTGAGCTATATGGGTGTTTTGAGTGTTATGTATATTTTGGGTGTTATGTAAATTTTGATGGAGAGATAATAGACATTGATTTTGGGCATGAAGTAAAAGGCATATTTGTTGTGTAAGTTTGTGTATTCATTCCTCTAAGACACTTTTCCTCCTATTAGCCTCAATATTATTATTTTATAGGGGTACAAGGGAATTATTCTTCTATAAATTCATGGTCCATACCTTCCTTTTATTTAGGTATTTGGTTGGTATGTGTATTTTGGCATGGTGTATTTGGATGGATGGGATGATAGACTATATATTTTAGGAGGCTATGTTTAAAATTTGAGGGTAGTGTGCCCCTTATTTAAATAACATGGGATAAAACATGATCATGGTTTTCATAGAAATATTGGTCAATTAGATTTCTAACCTCATCATTATGGAGTGTATTGAATCATTCATCTTCTCCTTTGAGGGTATGTGTATCAATATGGGTATCATCATTTTCTTAAGTTGTATCAACTAGATTCTTGGATGGGTCATTTTCATGGTTAGAAGCTTATCCAATCCTAAATTGGGAATGCGTATGAATAACCATTTTTTATGAGAGAAAGAAATATGTGATGAGTTGTAATAGGTGATGTGGAAGTGTTTGAACACTAACTTAGTTTAGAAAATAAATCAAATAGTGTTAAAAGAGATTGATGTGATGATGTTTATAAAGGGATGGGATGAATAAAAATTACCAAAAGACAAAGCCTCATAATAATCCAATCTAGCAAGGATGAAAGAGAATGATGGGATCAAATACCTTATCCACTAACAAATAAATAATTTGATAGGTGTTAGGTGAAGAAAGAACTTGATAGGGATGAGTGATGGGTTCTAGATTATAATATTAATAAGATTATATATGTTGATAATACCTATTCTAGGGGTGCAATAAGTGATAATGAGGATTATAATAATGAGTGACCACTAACACTTGATTCCAAGACTAAATATAGTATTCAAGGGTGATTGGAGATTATGAGATGGATGGGCTATGTAAAATAAAGGATATAAGATGGGAAAATATGAGATGAATAAGAGCTAATTTATGGGTAAAATATATGGTAGATATTGGATGTTATGTGGGATAAGTGATGAAAGATATAGGATGGACAAGAAGGACTACAAAAATTACGTAGGGTAAGAATATTCAATGGATATTATTGGATATGAGGGGTACGTAAGATGAGTATTATATGGGAGAATATATAAGCTAGATATTAGGTGATGTATAGGATAGGAAGTAGAAAATTTATGATGGGTGGATAATACATAATGGGTAGATGATTTAATATGGAATTAAGTGGGGTAGATAGAGACTATAATATGGATAGTAGATTAGATGGTAGATGAAAGATTAGAGTTTGGAGGATATTAGATGGGTGTGAGATGTAAGATGGGTGTTATTTAGAATGATGAGGTGAGAATGGGTATTTTACTAGTGGTATCTAAGGTTTAAAACAAAAAATTGGGTATGACTGACTTGGCTCATAAATAATATGAGTCTCGCACAACACTCAAACAACACACACAATTATGAATCCTAAATTAGTCAAATGATAAGGGTGTGTAACTTTATTCTTGAACCATAAAATGGATTAATGGCTGATGATATAGGATGATGACCCATTAAATAATCTCCCAAATCCTCTTGAACCCATTTGTACATGATTTCTACTTATGAGTTGATACTAACTCTAGTAATAATAGACATGTTATAGCTGAAGGCTTCTAATCTAGGTTCACACAAGGGTTTATAGGTACATATCCTATATACATGAAGGTATATTAGGGTCAAAGTATATATTTTATGCTATTTAACCACCCTATGTATTGGAACTTAACCACCCCTCACTCTATAGAACCCTTTATGGGGGATTCTGCTTAGACATTAAATGACAACTCTCCTAATTTTTATACTCTACTAGAATATGAAGTTTGGTCTAGTGCATGGTGATGAAATCCATGTCATTGACCCTGAATTTCTAATTCCATGCATGAGTATTAGTTTCTTGTCACATGTTTTCTTGGACTCAGGCGGGGTTAATAAACAAGCACAACATAGTTAATTTACCAATTAATTATTCTATGTGAGGAAAACATAAGTATATATATTCAATCCACACGAAAAGAAAATATATAAAACAAAAAATTATATACAATAAAACTGAAATAATATACTATTATAATCCCCTCCTATAATCACCAATGTTAGAAAATAAAATGGGGTGCTTTAGTATTGAGGGGTCCTACACTAAAAGGGGTTAGTAGTTTTAATTTTTTTTAAAAACACAACTCCATAAAAAACTATAATTACACAACAATCTTGAAAATAGAAACTACAAAATTTAAATATAAGACAAAATCATAGATTTTAAGTTGTGATATTGATATAGTCAATTAACCATGATGGTTAACCTACACAACCACAATAATTAGACAAAATACAACTAGAACTAAAATATCTCAATTTTCAAAATTTCATAATCTATGGTTTTATGGAAAATGGGAAAATTATGAAATATGTCTATGGAAAATGGATATTAGTTAGATAAATAGTCTTCCAAAAAATTATAAATAGACATATCACTAGGAAAGTTTCTCAGCCACTTATGACAACATAAAAAATTTATGACTATATAATAAACACAATTTCTTAAATGATATATCGATACAATAGACTAAATAATGAAATTATAAATATAATAGATGAAACAGGTTTATATAAGAAGACCATTTATATTTTTAAAATTATCTTATTTCCTACCTAAACACAAAATTGCTACTGTAATTTACAAAACTACTATTATCAGGTCAAAATTGCAAGTTTGAGACTTGCAGTATTATAGTAGGGGGTTAAAACAAGTTTATAATATGGTGTTTGATATTTTACTTTTTTTTAATTTTATACCTATTGGTCTTGCACATAGAGAAAAAAATTTTAAGTATTCCCTATAAGCACACAGTTAATGAAAAAATGACTAGATTTCAAAATGGTTAGAATGAATAAAGAGACAACCTTGGCATATTATAGAAATCCTTATGATAGTTTAATGGAGACTAAAAAACCATTTGTTTAAAAATTAGGAGATGATATTTTATAGGTTTTACCATTTTAGTGAATAAGGATAAAAATTCAACTCCCAAAGGCAAAACTATAGTTACTAGAGCAAAACTGTAGATGGGAAAGTTGTGATATTACAAGTTGTGCCTAAACGGTCCAAATCTAGATTAATCCTTTTTCCCCTACACACCAAAGACCATAATAACTCTCCAGGGAAAATAATATAGCAATAACCACTTATATAAGTATTAATGATAATATGGGGATAGGGATATAGAGTAAACCCAAGTTTGATAAAACCATGACTCCTATTTCAAGATCACTATTACTAGGGCAAAGTCACAATTTTTAAAGTTGTGATATTATATTCAAGGCACACATTCTCTAGCTAATAAATTATCCTCCTTTGTCCTACACATAATAGATAAAACACTTTCAAGCAATTTACAAAAGACAAATTTACCTATAGAGGGTTTAGCAAAAAATAGAACACTGAAATATGACCCTGATTACTAGCTCACAAAATCATAACTCGACTACAAAATTGTGGTTAGTAGGGTAAAAATATAAATTGCAAACTTTTTATTTTGTAAAAATATAAAAACTTTCAAAATATAAAAACCATTACTGGTTAATCCTATATGTTAGATAATATCATGATTTATCATGCAATACAACAATTACAATATCACTATTACTAGAGCAAAATCACAATTTGCCTATGCATGATGATATTTCAAAATATGGTATTTAATTCATGTCTATCTTGTCCCAAAATCATCCAAATTAATTTAATCAAGCTTATACGGTTATTTTATAGAGTGATCTTTCTGATTGTGATCACCAAAATGTATTCTAAATTTTAGATTCAGTCGTTATTACTATTTTTAGTAAAAAAACCTAAAATTTTAACACACCAATAGGAGGGGATAAAATAGATAATAAAAATATTAGAAATGATCTTACCATCACTTTAACTCTTTATATATCCTCTTTAATATTTTCAAATTAATATTTGATTCCAAATTGAAGATTGTTGGATTGATCGCTTGATGTTGGTAATGGCTTCCAATGGATAATTTGACTTGGTAATGGTTATGGATGGATGAAAAGAGGATGATAATGGTAGTAAGATAGAAAGTAGGCTTCAATATTTCATGTTAGTTTTATGTATGGAGTGATCTTGGTTATATGGGAGTGGAGGGAGAAATCAATAGCTCAAATTTAATTTTGAACCATTAAAATTAATGTCTAGGGATTTTCCATAGAATTTTTAATTCCATGGAGATCTATAGAATAGAAAATTCTAGAGAAAGGGGGATAAAATGAAGGAGATTTATAGAACCATTAAATTATATAATTATTTCATTAGGTTTTAGGGGTTTAGGTATATCTAGGAATAGGGTGATATATGGATAGGTAGAATACTATGTATTTTTAAATGGGCAAGTGGCTTAGGGAGTAGGTTAGTGGGTAAATAGGTTTTTGTTAGTAGTTTACTGAGGGGAATAATTGGTTATGGGATGGGGTAAGGTTTATAGGATGTAGGAAATGGGATGTGGGACAATGGGACATTAGTTAATTATCTATGAAATGTATTTATAAGTTAGTTTAGCATTATTAGTGGAAATAACGAGGTGAACAGATTTTAATGCATACATAATGAATAGTCTCTAACCTAATGACTAGAAACTTAATGAATGTGATAATAAGGCTGATTGGCCCATTTAGTGGGAAAAGGATCCATTTATGATAAAGGGAGCAAACCATCACCAAGAGAAGGACAGGTTAGTGGAGAGATTGGACAAAGAACTTCTGAAGGAGTAATAGTATTATAAATAAGAAGAGACTTAGCTATAGAGGGAGTGGGAATATATTGAAGTGCCTTAAATTATACTTAAAAGTTTTGTTAACTATGTCAACTAGGTTAACCTAGTTTTAAAATTCCATATTTGCTAAAGCTTGTTAAGATGACTAAGTCGACCTGGCCAACATGGTTTGTTATCTGGAAGTTGTCTAGAATACTAAGTCAACTTATATGATTTAGTTTGCTATTCTAGATTTAAATAAGAAACTAAGTTGACATATCCAACATAGTTTATTATCTATAATTGAACAAGAGTACTATGTCAACCTGTTTGATTCAATAAATTGTATTTGATGAAGACTTTCACAGAAAGAATAGAGTCATTTTGATGTGACTGTGTGTTAAACCTACAAACAAAATTTAGAAATTATATCTTCTTGGTTAACCTAGTATCAAAAATATAGAAAAATGATAAAATGATAAAAATGAGAAAATGTGAAGGAAAACCTGTAAGGGTTAGATTCATGTCAGGTTCACTAGAATGTATGCAATAAAATGCATTAGAACTATAAATCAACCCTAGCTTAGAGAAGATAGATCCCAATTACACTTTTAATTGGGGATACATTAGATAATCAGTGTCATTACCAATATGGATCTTCTAGACCAAATTATGGGATCTCTTATCACAATAATATCACTAAGGAAGATTCCAAAGCCTCTAGTTAAGCAAAACTATGCAATAACCCTAACTAAGTCCTATGTTTTCATATTTATTAAACTAATAACAAGTAAATTAAAATCTAATCTAATAATCACCAAATTTTGTGGCACAAAGTGGGGGTAATAAATAATAAAAGTAAACATGTATAAAAGACATATACTCATGTCAATGTATATAGAATCCTAATGCTTGGAATTGAAGTGCAAATATATATCTATCTACTCTTACAAAGGAAGAACAAAGTTAAGAAATACTTACCTTTGAAGACAAACCTATTGAGACTCAATATCTCCCTTACCCAAAGTTATTCTCAAAGTTTTTTATGGTATGTAAGGATGATAATGATAAAATACCTCTAGGATACACAACCTATCAATGCATCCAAAATACTTCTCCATAAGATAAGATCTGTATCTCCAAAAAAATTATGAAACCCTAAGCTTTCTCCTCAAGTATAATGGTGGATAAGAAGATGAAAAATATATATTAATTCTTATTCTATTCTGTAAATAATGATAAAATGGTTTTGTTTATTATTTGTATCTAACCCTAAACCCTTACAAAAGTTTTAGGTGATATGGTCGACCCAGTCGACCTAGTATCATTATTTATAAAAACTAGGTTGGCCAAAAACTGACCTAGACCCTAGATAAGTTTTTTTAGTAAGAGTACAAGGTTGACATAGTTTATATAGTCATGTAAAATATTAAAGGAGGTTTTAGGTTAAGAAAATGGATAATGAAGGTGGTAAAAGACTATAAGAGTGTGTAAAATACAAGGCCAAACTTAGGGAATAGTTTTTAGGAGATAAGTGTGTAGATAACAAGTGAAAAAAGGGACAAGAATCTTGTGAAGAACCAATGGTATTCCCACCCCTTTCTCGGTGTACCCCTTAGGGCATTCACTTCGAGAGATTGAGATTCAATGGGTTCTTGCAAGATAAATAACATCAATAATTGATAAAATTTTAAAAATATTATGTGTATACACAAAGGTTGATAAAAATATTAGGGCACATTTACGATGCCAAATGGGTGGTGTAAAACCTCCTAAAACAAAGGAGTGATGCATGGAAAAGACTTGTTTTGATGTGGTAAGATAAACAAATAGTTTAGACCCAAAACCATGTAAGAAAATGATAAAATGACACAAACACCTAAGTGTAACATCCTAAATCCTAAAATTGATAAGGTTTACATAATACTATCCAATTTCATCAATATAATTTCTCTTTAGAGGACTTTAATTATAAATATAAAAAGTAAAATGCATGAAAAGTAGGGTTTTTTAGGGCCCCCCTTCTTTCAATATTTTATAATATGACATGGAACTTCAAGCTACTCTTC
Source organism: Torreya grandis (assembly GCA_037957365.1). Taxonomy (NCBI): domain Eukaryota; kingdom Viridiplantae; phylum Streptophyta; class Pinopsida; order Cupressales; family Taxaceae; genus Torreya; species Torreya grandis. Next base: position 582,812 of record JARHVA010004889.1, read on the forward strand.
CTGCATTAACAATATGTCTGCAACAAGTGGGGTTGTTCTAAACTATCAATTTTTTCTTATTTCTTAATATTCTCAAGTGTGGATAACACTAGAGATGCTCACATCAATTGGATCCACATTAACCATCTTATTATGAAAAGGTCTTATCCTTTTCATAACCACTACATCTATTGATTTCTCATTGTCATGTGATGTCTAAGTTTATCATATGTTTTGAGAGCAATAATCACTAATGAATGTACTTTAACTTCTTAAACTACCATCCCAATGATTCATCAACTCAATGTGTATACCCCACTATGGAGTGGGGTTGAAATTATGCTAGGAGATGAATTCTTAGGTCAACCCTTCCCTAAATAACTCATGAGGAGGTGATGAAATCCCACTCATAAGTCAAAATGCATAAAAATAAAGATAAATGAAAAGACTTTATAGTCATTTTGGGGTTACCCAAACTATATGGATTTGAGGAGGAGCTTAGTGATTTTTTTCATGCTTTAGGACTAAAGTGACAAAGGCAAAGAATGAGAACTTTTGGTCACTTTATTTCCCTAAAGGGGATGGGGGAGAGCATACATGCATCACTCATTTTTCTAAAACAACCAAATTTCAACAACCAAACATAAAACAAACAAATCTTAGGAGTTTGTAACTAAATGTGAAAGTTCATTTTATTACACCAAAATGAAGTATGTTGTGAAATTTGAGCCCCTTGGCATTTTTTTGTTGAAGGCTTGAAACAAAATGAAAATAATTAAAACAAAAATATTATTAAAACATCAATTTGAAATGTGAAAATTACAATTTAAAAGTTTTTTAAATGTTTACATTGGCTTTTGGGTCCTGTAAAACACTTTATAAGGTCCTTGTGCTTAGAAGCACATCATGGATGAACAAATGACTTCCCAAATCTTGCTCTCAAGTTTTTGTATTTTTAAACACAGTGCAAAACCATAAAATACAGAGCAATACCATAACTCATTTTAAAAACCTATAACTATCAGTACAATACCACAACTTTCATGAAAATAGAGTACATGAAGCAATATCACTAATCTAATAAAAAATGCATAGATAAAGGCAATATCACTACTTTTAGATTCATGATATTGTAATATTTTAAAAATATAGGTAATACTGCAACTATACCTATAGAAAAAAATGGTTATCAAGAAAACTATCATGGTTAGGCAATGCAACAAAAGTTATGGAAATACTGAAACTTTCATAGTCATGATATTGTGTAATATTGAAACTAAAAATATAAAACCGTAACTAGAAATGCAATACCACAAATGGAAATGCAATACCACAACTAGAAATACAATACCACAACTCTCTAGTTGCATTATTATCAATAATGTAATTAGAAATTCAATAATTTAACTTCATAGTTACAATATTGTCAATAATGTAACTGACTTGTAATAATACAACTATTTAGTTGCATTATTATCAATAATGCAACTAAATTTTCAATAATACTAGGACTTGGGAGTTCTAATATCAAAACTGGGAGTTAAAATATCACAATTTATCACACAAAATTTACACTTATCATGAAATATCTCTACTTATCATGTAATATTGCTACTTATCATGTAATATCATTACTAAAAAGTTATGGTGTTTCAATATTACAAATCTATAGAGAAAAATTGTGACTGTACAGAATAACTTTACAACTTCTAGAAAAACATCCCTTAGCCTCCAATTTTCACCTATCTTTATCATCAAGCTTAAATTTTTACATGAAAATAATTAGAAGAGTGTCTAAAAGGCCTTAGGAGAAATTTTGTGTGGTACGGATCCCACCAGGCATGCCAACATGTGAACTAGGAATTTGACATAGAGAGGAGGTTAGTCGTGTGTTAGTTTCATAAAATTAATGAAATGAACAAACTAAATTCCTAAAACCTCTAGCCTAGACATTAGAGAGAGCTTATAATATAAAAATAAATGAAAACACATCAAAACATAAAAGAAATAAGTCTTTTACCTTCCTTGGGATCTCCAAATGGATTTGTTAAATGGCTTACTCATCTTGTGCATCAAGAAGTCTTTATCAATGTAGATTGCTTAGGTCCTTCTCTCCTTGGCACCTTGTCTTAATGTTTCTTGGCTTAAGATTTGAGCATGGTAATACTACTTGATAGGAATTTATACATTATAACACTACATCAAAGAGCTTGTTGAAGATATTTGTGCATAATAATTTTTCACCAAAATAGCTTATTATTCAATAGGTAAGGTATTGTATTTATAACCTTAGGAATTAACTCTCACCCAAGGTGAGTCAAGGTTGAATTTAGGCTTGGAATGGGTTCAAACTAAACCTAGATGAGATAAAACTAAATTGAGTAGAGTTAATAATTGTCAAGTAATTGTGAATTGCAATTATTAGGCATGGCTTCAAATTAGATATTTTAAGATATTTTCAAAGAGCTTGAAAACTCATAAAGGCAATGATATTTTAAATTTTTAAATTTCATTTTTTAGATATTCATTAATTTTAAGTGGATAATTCAACTAGGCATTTAATATTGTTTTTACTTGTTAATTAACTATGATTAGCGTCTTAGTTGTTTCAAGAATTATTTAAGTTTGCAAGTGCCCCACTTAATAGGTTTATAGGTCAAATTGACATTTTTGATGCAGTAAGGTGATTAGGGATGAATTTGTGAGAGGTTATTTGTGCATACTATAAAATACCCCAATTATGTATGTCTCAACATGATTCAGAGCTTTGATGAATGACACACAAGTAAATTTGGGGCATTGAGTGATTCCCAGGCTTAATTTACATTGGCTAGTATGAATCTATCTGAAATCTATTCAAAAGATAGTTGTGTCCAATTTTAGGTTTATACAATTTATTTTTGGATCTAGGTTTACTATTAAAAATGAATCCATCATGCGAAATATTTTAGATTATGAAGCTACCCACTATAATTTCCAACCATTTTATTTATAATGAAAAATAATGTCAATCAACATGTTTTAACTATAATAAATTCTTGAATTTATTTTTTATTAGATATGTTTTCGTATTCAAATTGAATATATATTGATAAATAGCTTAGATTGGGTAGCTACCCATTCTAAATGTGAACACTTGAAAGTATATTATAAACATGGGCCACTCTTCCTATTTGAACTATGCCTAAAATGACTTACATATGTTATTTAATTTTTTTATTGTTATATATAACACCTAGGCTTTATATTGAAAATGAATTAATCCCGAGACATATCTTTGAGTGGGTGGCTACCCGTTTAGATATGAACCATTATGGTCATTGTTAAAATAATTGTTACTTGTATTATTGAAGAATATGGATCCTTCATCTGCTATGACTAGTTGGTAGACCTATTTTTTGCATCTATCATCCTTCAATAATTATTAAATTCACATGTATTATTGTTTATTAGTAGATCTAATTAAATTTTTTTATCTTTGCTTAGATTGGTTTTTATTTTAATTAGATAAAAATTATATTATATATAGTTCATAAATAGTTTAATTTTATATAGTTTACTATTGAAACACATTTATTATGATAATCTAATTTATCTCAACATTTTTTACAAATTATTATTATGTGTTTTATTTAACTTTAAAATTTAATTATTTTATTATAAAAAATAATGAATTTGATTGACCGCACATGATATATAGAGATTCTATTCATAATTGTTTCCATTAATTGTAAAAGAAGAGATGGATAATGGTTTGTAGAGATTTATTGCTCAGATAACTACCAAAATGAATTTTTGTTGTTTCATTCAATATTAGGGGCATATAAATCCATTGGAATTGTATTAAGTATGAAGTGTGTTTCTAATCATATAATTTGTATTCAAGTGGCCTATATAATTAACACTAATCATTCATGCCAAGTCATTATAATGGAGTTAAATGTGGCATTATATATTAAAAAATGGCATGGTTTATAATTCCAAACACCAAAGGGATTATTTTTATTCATTTAGATAGAAAATAGAACCTTATTTAGATTCTAACATATGTAATGTAGATAATAGATAAAATATTTGTAATGGGATTGTGACTATATTAAAAAAATATTTATTAGTATAGACTTACTTCATCTATTTATAAATAATTAAATATGGATAAATATTTTTAAAAAATATCAATTCATGCAAAAAAAATTCTATGAGGCAAAAGCTAGCAACCGAGAAAAAGATATTTCAAATCACAATTCTATGAATTAAAATACTTAACATGAAAAATGACTTATTTAAAACTTTAAAAGAATGAGTCTTCAATAAATTAGGAGATTAATTTTATTTTTATTCAATAAAAAATATTTCAAGATTGTAACTGAGCATTATCATCAAACACATTAGAAATGATGGTACCTATCTCTTGATAGAACTAATATTGATCAATTGGTTAGTTCAATGTTATGTAACATGTTTATAGAACTAGTGATCACTTGGATCCTAAATTTTTTAAATGGCTAATGTTGAATTAACTATCTTAATTTTTTCTTGAATGGTGGAGGACCTTCAATAATTTAAATTCCTATTTAGGCAAGATTCCCTATCAAGCTAGATCCACAGTAGTGGCATACATGATGGATCTTCCTCATATTTTCACCAAGTAAATGCCACTCTAGAATCATGTGTTTGCACTAAAGAGCTGATACATCCCCTAGGTTCCTAGGAAAATGTTCCTCCCATATCATCCTTGAACCCAAAAGTCTAGGGCTTCTCTTCCCCTCCTCGAAAAGAATCTATCTTAGGTTTTTTGAAACCCTCATGGGTTGACTTGGCAAAGGGACTAGATCAAGTGGGCTAGGCCACTTTGGGATTCAAAATTCTTCCTATTTTTTAGGATAATGACACCTTTATCCTGATCTTAAACTTTTTTGTGGAACAAGCTAATGTGGAGCTGGCCAAGTCTATTCTTGCTTGAGTAAATAGTTTCCATCTGAACATCGATGCCTTCCAGAAATGAGATAAATAAAAATTGAAATTGAAGGGTCACTTAGAGGTTTTCACCTTAACTAGAAGAATTTTTATCATGAATTTATCTCTACAAAAAGACTACATGAAGGTTCTCTCAGAAGGCCCCTATTTCATGGGGAAGGTAGAGGTATCTGTCAGGTCATAGAAAGTTAGCTCTTCCCTCAACTCATCTACCCCAAATGATATCCCCATGTAGGTCATCTTCTTTGAGCTCACCCTATAATATTGGCACCCAAAACTCATTCTTGGCATAACTAGAGCTCTAGGTTAACCCATAAAAATCAACCTAGTCACTCTCTCTTGCTAGAGGATGGTGGTGGCTTGTGTTCACATTTTCATACCAACTAGATAACCCCTTCTTCATGAGATCAAGATTAAATCTAAGTATGGGATCTAGTCTCAGTTTATTGTTTATGAGAATAAATCAATCATCTACCCCATATGTGACATTATTGATCACTCTCTAGGTGACTACCCAAAAAAGGACTTCCTTCAAATGCCGCTCCTCTAAGTTGGGATAAATCTGGTGTTTCATAGCTTGCTTCTCTCTTGGAGTGCCTAATAAGGATTAGATTTCCTAGTGGTCATCTGAAGAATTATCATTCTGGCAATCACAAAGGCACCCCCTTAGCTAGGATCAAAGAGAAGGTAAACCCATCTTCTTTAGTGCTTTTGTGGGGCTCTACCTCATTTATCATGATTTTTAATACTCCTCTTCATACCCTACCATCCTCTCACTCTTTGATGGGTTTTCTAGGTATGGAATGATCCAACCATTTTTCCCATCTACTTTCTTTATTTGATTCTATCCCCACTCACCTCCAATGTGGGTTGGGACTACCCCCTCTTTCCCCCTCCCCCCATCCCTTTCCTAGGGCCTGTCCTCTTGATTCATAAATCTAAGATATAAAAACATTTACAGTGTTCTTGGATTGGATTTAAAATTAAACAAAATATTTTAATTTCTAATTTCCCCTTTTAATAAATCTAAAAATTAAATTACAAAACTTCCATAATTTTAATAAAAGAAATTGAAAGGCTTTATGATCATAGAGAGGAAATTAGAAAAATAAAATATAACACATAAGATTGTTTACAGGGTTCACCAAATGGCTACATCCTTGGGTCCACTCTATGAGTGTTTTGATCTTATTAAAACTCTTTGAGACTGATTAAAAAAAATATCTTCAAGTAAATAATTATTTCCATATCGATATCTATATGTGTAACAAAATAAACCTCTTAGAGGTTTTACTACCTTTGTATTCATATATTTCTATCTATAATTTCATCTATTAAAATCCTCTACTTCTCTATCAAAATCTTGTTACTACCTCTGTGAAATAACCTTATCTTTATATCTATATTCTCAAGAATAATGTTGGCTAGGCAATAAAAAATTTCTCTAGGGTATTAACAATTTCATCAAATTGGGATTTTTCCCAATTCGGCATGGTGTTGGCTCTCTGGAATTTCATGCTATCTATATTCAATTTTGGTTTGCAACCAATCAAAACCAAAAATCCCAAAATAGAGTTCCACATCATTGGCGTATAGCTGAACATGGATAATGGCATAGAATAAGCACCAAAGCTAATCCATGCTATCATAAATAAAAAATAATTAAATTTCCCCACATAATCTCTAAAATAATCTTTGCTAGCTAAAAACCCTTTGCCATCAGAATATTTGAGAAGCTTTAAAAAATAAATTACCACACCAAAATGCCAATTACGTGTAAAGATCAAGATTTACATTTCTTTATTAAGTCAAGATTATCAAGAATCAAGATTTTACTTCTTGATAATTAAAGATCGCCAAGCTAACTCTGAGTTCAATAAACACACTTATCCTTTTACAAAATCAACACTATAAACAAGACTTACAAATCTTGATTAATTCAAGATTTCAACATAATAGAATAAAGACTTGGGTTTAGTTAATCATGCATTAACATGCAATTTCCATGCCATATGGAAACTCATGTATTAAGCAATAAGTTTTATGCCATACTTAATGGCTTTAACTTATTTAAAGAATATTCCCCACATTTCCACTTTGGTGATAGAAGTCCATGTCATTAAAATGACATATGTCCACTTAAATTCTTTTTTAACAATGCCTTTAATAAAGAATGGTGTGGATTTTCTTTATTTTATTTTTTTATTTTAACTTTTAAAAAGGGAATAAATATTTAATTAAAAAATTTATTAAAATATACTTATTAATTTTTAATAAACATATTAAAATATATAAATATGTAATTAAATATTTTAATAGAAATATATTTACTAATAAATAATAAATATATTAAAATATATATTATTGGTATAAATTTTTCAAAATTAATTATAAATATTGTGGGTGTAGGTGTGGTATTATTGCCCAAATAATGCCCCACCTGCATTCACAAAAATAATTAAATATTGTCATTATTGATTAAAATCTTTAATGGGGAATCCTCCGAATCATTCCTTCCCATTGAGAACTTTTAGACCTCCAAAAGTTGGATTTAATTATCAACTAGGTGAGGATATTTTCCCCTCACTTTCTCAATTTCCATCCATTTTGCCTTATTTGAATGCAACCCTTTCAAACCCACATGAAGATATTCCATATCACCCCTTTGTGTAGTTCTAGTTTTCCTATCAATAATAACATCTTCCTATAACTCATTAAGAGTCTCAAGAGAAAAATCATAAACATTAGGAATTTGAATACCCTCATCTTGATCGTTCATACAATTTCAAGTTTTCCACATGAACCACTAAATAAATCTACATATAATAAGGCAAATCCAATCGAAAAGCATTTGTACTAATCTTTTCCAAAATATTGAAAGGAGCATACCTGATTGGTTATAATTTTCTACCTTCACCTTTCAATCTTTCTTTGTTGATGTGAAGCCAATCTTGATCACCTACTTTGAATTGATGATCAACTCTATGTTTGTCATGCCTAGCCTTATATCTAGATTGGCTCTTCTCCAATTGTTCTTGAACAAATTTCTAAATCATTTAGATCCTTTGAATGAACTTTTTATCCTTCTCAACATCACTATTTCCATCCACCACTGAGTTAGATTCATTTTTAAAATAGAATTCCAAAGGAGACTTTAAAGTATAATAATGCAAATCATATTTGTAATAATGTTGCACATAATATAAATGTTCATCCCATAATTTAGGATGTTTACCATAGTACCCCCTAAGAAAATATACCACTATCCAATTGACCACTTCTATTTATCCATCAGTTTGTAGATGAAAGGCTGTACTTTTCTTTATCTTAGTGTCCATCAAATCCCACAATGCTGACCAAAACTCACCAACAAATCAAGCATCATGATCAAATATAATAGAAGTGGGGAACCCAAAATGGATCCAAACATTCTTGAAGAATAAATGTATAGTATCCTCACCTGTAACCTATTTAATATAAGGAACCAAAATACACATTTTGTTGAATCTATCCACAAACACATATAGATAATCATGTTTTTTTTGTGACATAGGTAAACCTCCTAAAAAATCCATAGAAATACTTTCCCAAGGATGGTTAGGAATAGGAAGAGGTGTATACAATCCTAAATTCTGGTTACTTGGTTTACTTTTCGAATTAAGAATACAACCTTTAATATATTTAGATACATTTTATATCATACGGAGCCAATAGCAATATCTTTGTAACTGTGCAACTATTTTACCATTGTCAAAATGACCTAAAACAAGAGAAGTATGTTCTTCTCTAATCATGTGAACTCTTTCATCCTATGGAGTATAATTTTTTCCAAGATGATATAACATTCTATTATGCACATGATAGTCAAATGCTTTTACTAATTTAACATTTATCAAATCTTCATAGACATCCTTAAAATCAACATCTATAGCATATTGTTCCTTATAAATTTAATTAACAAAAGGACTATGCTGCAAAATAGTAGATACTATAATAAGAGGTCTAGAAAGCATATTTGTAACCTTACTATGTGTTCCATTTTTGTACATTATAACAAGATGGAATTGCTGCAAAAATCCCATCCATCGGAAGTGATATGATTGTTTTAGCTTGGATTTTGATTGAAGGTATTACAAAGGCTGATGATTTGTATGGATGATTGTCTCTTTGCCCATAAAATAATGTTTCCACTTTTTCACACTCTGTACCAAAGCATATAAATATTTATCATAAGTAGGATAATTTTTAACTACACTTGTTAAGGTTTTTAAATGAAAACACACCAGTTTTTAGTTTTGCATTAACACTGCCCCCATTGCATACCCACTAGCATCACTTTCTATCTCAAAATATTTTTATAAATCAGAAAATCCAAGAATTGGGGTTGTACTCATCTTTTCTTTCAAGGTATTGAAATATTTTTCATGCTTTCCTCCCCATTGAAAGACCTACTTTAACACTTGTTAAAGCATGTAAAAGATATGTAATATAAGAGAAGTTAACAATAAATTTTCTCTAGAATTGTAATGCTCCAAGAAAACTCCTAACTTACGTACCATTATTATGCCTCGGCCAATATAATATGGCTAAAACTTTTGCAAGGTCTATTTTTAATGAGCCATTCCCTAGAACATAGCCTAAGTAAACCAAATATGTTTTTGCAAATTCACATTTTGACATCTTTAGAAATAGTTTCTCCTTTTACAAAGTGTCTAAGACTTTCTTGATGTGTTTAAGATGATCTTCCCATGTGTTACTAAAGGTTAAAATTTCATCCAAGTACACAATTACAAAATCATCAAGAAATAGTCTTAACACATCATTCATAACCCTCATAAATGTGGTAGGTGTATTACAAAGCCCAAAAGGCATAACAAGCCACTCAAAAGACCTTGCTTAGTTTTGAAAGCAATTTTCCAACTATCACTGTCACTTATTCTTATTTGGTGATAGCCAATTCTCAAATATAACTTAGTAAAATAATTTAAATTTTTTAATTGATCTAACAAATCATCAATACGAGGAAGAAGGAAGTGATTTTTAACCATGTTTTTATTCAAACTTTAAAAATCCACACACATCTTCCATGTACCATCTTTCTTTGGTACCAAGACAATAGGTGAACCACATGGAGAGGTACTTTGTTGAATGACTCCTTTCTCAAGTAAATCCATCACTTGATTCATTATTTCTTCATTCTCTATAATTGACAACCTATACGTGCTAATATTAGGGAGACATGCATCCTACTACAATTGAATCTCATGTTGGATTTCCATCTTAGGGGGTAAACCTTGTGGTTCCTAAAAAACACCATTGTAGTTAGAAATTATATCTTCTATTTCAAATTTATATTTAGATCATAACCTTCTAAGGCCTTGTATTTTTTATTATCCTTGGCTTTCACAATCATGAGAAAAAAATTTTTACTTGAGTTTACAAGTCTTTTCATTTCTCCTACAGAGACAAGAGTTAAATTGGTTTTGACATGATGGGATCTTATTATGTATTCAATCCCATCCTTTACCAACATATAATTTTTCTCTTCTCTATAAAATATTTCCTTTCTATCATATAAGTAAGGACTTCCCAAAATAATTCCATAAATATACAAAGGAACTATATCTAGCTCTACTTCGTCAATGAATTTAGAAGTAATAACAAACCTTAAGGTACATGTTTTTGTGACTTGTAATTTTGCATCATCACACACCCATCCTCAAGGATAATTTTTTTGATGTGGTTTAGTTTTGAGTCCTAACTTTTTAACAACCTCTTTAGAAATATGATTAGATTGTGATCCACTATAAAAAAGAGTATGTATTTTCTTATGCTTAGATATGACTCTTATGTGGAAAATATCATTTATTTTTCTTTCATCATGTTTATATTTATTTTTAGAATATGAATCAATAATAGAAGGTTTAGGGTTAGAAGAGGAAGAAGTTAAACCTTGCAGACCCATAGTAGTCACTTTTGTTTCATCACCAAAATTTGATCCTAGGTCCTGTTAGATTATAACATTAGCCTTCTTTTCCTTTTTATTCTATAACCTCTTTTTCTTTATTTTTATATGGAGTTTCAAACACTTATACTCATCATGATTATTCTTGCAGATGTTATAGAAAGTTTTTACTTCTTCTTTCTTAAGGGTGTAAGTAGAGTTACCCTTACCCTTTCCTTTACCTTTTCCTTTATTTTCAACTAGCTTGGGAGATTTATTTCCATTGACTTCCTTGGTCATCTTACCCATAGATTCTAAGTAGGTAGCTTGTACATAGAATTAGTCAAGGTTAGAAGGATTAAACATGAGAATAGTATGTCTCAAATAACTATGCAAACCTCCAATATACTTCAACAATGTTTATGAATTATATAGAGGAATGCCCAACATTAATGCCTTCTTTCTAAACTCCTGAGTATAATATTACACACTCTAAACTTTACTTTCTATCAAAAACTACCAATCCATAGTATCTTGTTGCATATAACTCAAAGGATAAAATTACTTTCTTAGTTCATAAAAAAATCATTCTAGGAAGAAATTACCTTACCATGTTGCTTGAGATCTTCCTGAATCTTACTCTCCCACCATATGAATGTTGTGCCACTCATACAAATAGTAACTAACTAAATCTTGGCTTTCTCACTGAGAATATTCAAAATATTACAATATACCTCAGTCTGCTTGACCTAGTTATCCAATTTCTCTACACTAAACTCACCATTATAAATTGGCAAATAAAATTTAACATCTAATTTTAAATGTGGGATAGTTTTACCATCTGTAGAAGAGGAGGCCTTCTTGAAATGTGAATATGAAAGAGGAATTTCTTCTCTTTCATCTTGATCTTCCTTTTTTCTTTAACCTTTCTATGTTCCTCATACATTTCTTCAACCATATTTTTCATGTTGAAGAAAGCACACTAGAATTCTACCTCTGACATGTTTTTCCCCATTTTTAACTACTGGCTTGTACATCTTGCACCAATTTTAGGATCAAACTCTACAAGTTCCCCTTCACCATGTCTTGATTGAGACCTTGTTAACATACAAGACTATTAAAATTTCTAGACAATGTGTTAAATTGCCTTGATTATTGGCTTTGATACCAAATTGATCCAAAAATCCAAGTTATAAAAACCTTTACAATACTTGGATTAGATTTAAAATTAAATGGAATATTTTAATTTCTAATTTACCCTTTTAATCAATTCAAAAATTAAATTACAAAACTTCTATAATTTTAATAAAGTAAATTGAAAGGATTTATGATCACAGAGAGGAAATTAAATATATATATATATATATATATATATATATATATATATATATATATATAACACAAAAGATTGTTTATGGGGTTCACCAAATGGCTACATCCCTGGGTCCAATCTATGAGTGTTTTAATCTTATTAAAACTCTTTGAGACTAATTAAAAAAAATATCTTTGAGTCAATAATTATTTCCATACCCGATATCTATATGTGTAATAAATAAACCTCTCATAGGTTCTTCTTACTTTGTATTCAAATATCTCTATCTGTAATTTTGTCTATGCAAATCCATTACTTCTCTACCAAAATAATTTTAATACCTCTATAAAATAATTGTGTCATTATATCTATATTCCCAATAATAATGTTGGCTAGGCAATAACTAATTTCCCTAAGGTACTAATAATTTCCCTGAAATGAATTTTTTTCCATTTTAACAACATGGAATTAGCTCTCTAGTATTTCCTGCTACCTATATTTAGTGTTGCTCTATAACTGATCAAAACCAAAAATACCAAAATGGAGTTCCACATCATTGACATATAGCTAAGCATGGATAATGGTGTAGAATTAGCAGCAAAGCTAATCCACACTATCATAAATAACAAATACTTAAACTTCACCACATAATCTCTAAAATAATATTTGCTTGCTAAAAACCCTTTACCATCAAAATCTTCAAGAATATTTAAAAAATAAATTACCACACAAAAATTACAATTATGTGTAAAGATAAAAATCAAGATCAAGATTTAAATTTCTTGATTAATTCAAGATTATCAAAAATCATGATTACACTTCTTGATAATTAAAGATTACCAAGCTAAATCTGAGTTCAATAGCCACACTTATCCTTTTGGAAATTCAACACTATAAATAAGACTTGCAAATCTTGACTAGTTCAATATTTCAACATAATAAAATAAAGACTTGAGTTTAGTTAATCATGCATTAACATGCAATTTCCATGCCATATGGAAACTCATGTATTAAACAACAAGTTTTACACCATACTTAATGGGTTTAACTTCTTTAAAGAATATTCCCCACATTTCCACTTTGGTGTTAGAAGTCCATGTCATTAAAATGACATATGTCCACTTAAATTCTTTTTTAACAAAGACTTTAATAAAGAATGGTACAAATTTTCTTTATTTTTTTATTCTTTTTTTTTAAAGTTTTTAAAAGGGAATAAATATTTATTTAAAAATACATTAAAATATATTTATTAATAAATAATAAATATATTAAAATATATATTATTGGTAGCAATTTTTCAATATTAATCATAAATGTTGTGGGTGGAGGTTTGGTATTATTAGCCAAATAATACCCCACCTACATTCACAATAATAATTAAATATCACCATTATTGATCAAAATCTTCAATGGCAAATCCTCTAGATCACCTCTCCCCCTCTCCCCTCGGGTGCCCCTTCTCACCCCTTGTAGCCTTTCTTCTCCTCCTCCCTTCCCCCTATCACTCAAGCCCTTGACGACCTCTCCCTCTCTTCCCCCATCTGATCTCCCTCCTCCCTAATTACCCCCCCTTGGCTCCTCCCCCTCCTTATCTCCTCTAAGCACCCTCCCTTTCTCCCTCAATTCTCTACCCCCTCAGCTTCCTCCTCTCACCTGCTTCCTCCCCTCCCCCCTCATCATCTATGTAGGCCCTTGTTCACAAAATTCCCCCATTTGAGGGTATATGCCTATCCCCCTCCCCCCTGATGGCCTTTCCTCCATCTCTCCTCCCTCCCCTTATTTTTAGTTTATCTAGTAGTCTCCCTCTTAACCCCATTCTCCCTCTCAGCACCCCCCCCCCAATGAAGGGCAATTAGGTTTTCCCAAATCCAAAAGAGGATAGAAAAAAGTTAACCTTGGGGTCAACCTTAAGCCAGTGGGTATATCCCCTCATATCTTAACTCGTAGCTTGAAAACTGCAAAAGAGATTGCTAATAAATCCCAACAAAATCTTAAGATCAATCAAGATTCTAAATGAGAGTTATTTCTTGGAATATCAGGGGTCTAAACAACCCAAATAAACAAAGGACTCTTTGTAACACAATCAAAAGGGTCAACCCTTCTATTTTTCTCCTTTAGGAAACCAAAATGTCAGATTTTACTCTCAAGACCAGTTTTACTACAATTTAGAATAATGCCTAGGCCCTCACCTCTAAGTCCATAGGAGCCTTAGGAGGTTTATCCATCTTTTGGAACCATGACATTCTAGAGGGATACCTAATTTAGAAATCCTCCAATCAAATATTTTTACTATTCACTTACATTGTGTACAAGGAAAAATAAATCTTCACTAATATTTATGCCGCTAATTCAAAATCTTCCAAAAAACTTCTATGAAAAGTCCTTATGGATTTTTGTCAAGGCTACCTTGAATGGAATTGGACATGGTGGGAGACTTTAACACTTCTCTCTCCCTGAGGGATAAAAAAGAGGTGTCTCTGCATTCACCGACAACTTGATTGAATTTAATGATTTCATCTCTAATGCAAGTTTAGTTGATGTGGACTTAAATGGAATCCCTTATAATTGATCCAATAGAAATTTAGGAGAAAAATTGATTCAGGTATGACTGGATAGATTTATGATCTCCCTAGATTGGGAGACCCTTTTTTCTAGTAGACTTTCCTCTCTTCCCAAAATTGGGTCCAATCACAACCTGTTGATATTTAAAGATGATAAAATCACTAAACCCAAATGTAGCCTATTAATATTTGAGAGAATGTGAACTCACCATCTTAATCTCACTAATTCTTTGCAAGAGTGGTGGAAGGAACCCTTTTCAAGATCAGCTATGTTTATCCTCACTAAAAAGCTTAGCTTCTTAAAAGCCAAGTTGAAGGTTTGGAATAAATAAATCTTTGACAACATTTTCCTTCAAATATAATTTATTGAGGTAGAACTCTCAGACATTAAAGAAGCTAATTTTACAGGTGATTTCAATGAACAAAGGGACAATAGGGAAAAATAAGTTCTATGCAACTTCCATAATTTGGAAGCAAAAGAAGAAGCTTATTAGAAATAAAAATCCAAATGTTTATGGTAGAAAGAGGGAGACAGGAATACTAGTTTCTTCCATGAAACATCTTTTAAGTGTAGGAGTTACAATAGAATCACTCAATTTTTAATGGAGGATAAAACTACTAGTAAGGACAAAGAGGCTATATCTTGGCATATCCTCAACTTCTTCAAGAATCTCCTCTAAAAATGTGACGAGCTAGGCAATTTTCTTGTCTTCTCAGCCTTATCTAATTTTTGCATGGTACTCTCAGCTATGAATAATTCCTCTCTCACCAAAATATCCTCTGATGAGGAAATTAAAATCTTGATGCTTCTTATGGATGGGTTGAAGGCCCCAAGACTCGATGGCTTCCCCCCTTTTTCTTTCAATAATTTTGGAACATCATCCACTTGGAAGTTGAAGAAGTGATCAAAGAATTCTTCTGCTCCAAATCTATCCTAATAGAAATCAATAATACTTTCTTGGTCCTAATTCCTAAGAAATAAGGGATAAAAAACATCAAAGAATTTATACCCATCAGTCTTTGTAACACCATTTATAATATCTATTATTCTATTCTAGTCAAGTGTATGTAACCCTTCTTAGATTATATCATTGGAGAATAACAAGGGCCTTCATCACTGGTAAATAAATCTTTGATGGCATTATCATAACTCATGAAGTGATCCATTCCATCACCAAATCTTTGTGTTGCTTAAACCAGACATGTCCAAAGCTTATGATAGGGTTTCTTGGTGGTTTTTACTTCAGATTATAGAAAATATTTATTTTAATCATGATACTCAAAAAATTATTTAGAGTTGCATTGCTACCCTTAAGTTATCCATTATTATAAATGGGGCCCCTAAAGTATTTTTCCATGCTTATAGAGGTTTTAGATAGGGTGAAACCCTCTCCCCATACCTCTTCATCATACTAGTTGAAATATTGGGGAGAAGTTTGAGATGGGCTTTTAGTTAGGGTCAGATAAAAGGAATCTTGATTGCTTAGAACATGGATCCTATCACCCATCAACAGTTCACTAATGACACTATCATTATAGGTGTGCTTTAACTAGGGAAGCTAAAAACCTCAAATTCATCCTTAATAATTATGAAAACATGTCTAATCAATGTATCAATTTTCAAAAAATCTCCCTTTTCTTCATAAACATGCCTCCTACCCAACAGAGAAGGATTGCAAAGATTTTGGATTGTCAAGTGGTTACTCTCTTGGCTAATCATCTGGGTGTTTCCCTCTTGGATGGAAAAATGGATTCCCATATTTGAAATCCCATGATTAATTACATTTAGGAGAAATTAATGAGGTATTTTCACATAATAAGGTAAATTTTAGCTCCTCAAGGCCACAATTCAAAACATTATTGTTTATCTCATGCCAATTTTCAAAATGTCAGCCAACATTGCATCCAAAATTGAGCAAATCCAAAAAAAAAAAAATTGGAGAGGAACAAAAGAAAGGTTTAGATTCAACCTAGTTGCCTGGGAAAAGGTGTGTCTCTCAAAAGTAAATAGAGGTCTAGGCCTAAGAAGTATAATCTCAATGAATAGAGCCTTATTGGCAAAAATGGGTTGTCAAGTAAGAAAGAAAAAGGAGAATAGAATATAATTCTCAAGTATAAATACCTAAAAGGTGTGGAAGAGGATGCATTTCTTAGGAGGAAGGACCTCCTATAGAGTCTACCTTCTAGAAGGCCATATCCTTCTACAAAGACCTCCTCAAAATAGACATCTTATGGAAAATTGGCAATGGCAAGAAAATTAAATTTTGGGAGGATGCATGGCTATCCCCCCACCACCTCTCATTACAAGAGACTTGGGTGGGCTAGTAAGGTCAAATAAAATAGATATGGGGGTCCAAGATCAAGGACTACTAGGAAATCAAGGATGAAAAGAAGTTATAAAAAGCCATCCCTAGTGAAGGGTTTCCCTCAAAAGAGTCACAAGCTATCAAGAATCTTAACTAGATTATTGATAATCTGCATATCCCCTTGATTCAAAAATATGACCATTTTATCTAGAGAACATAAGACAATGAAGAGTACTCGATGTCCATGGGTCATGCCATTGAGCTTAATATGGATAAAAATTGGGACCACTGGAAAAGCTTTTGGGTAAATCGTCTAACCCCCAAGATCAACCTTTTTTTTGGCTTGTGGCACAAAACAAAATTTTGACTATTGACAACCTCACCAAAAGGGGAAATATCATCCCCAATAGATGCCTATTTGTAAAAAGGTGGAGGAATCCACTCAACATATATATCTAGAATTCACTTTTAGCCTAAATTTATTTAACAATATTCCTAGTCATTTCAACTTAACTTGGGTCAAGCAAAACAACATAGTGGATCTCATCTTACAATGGAATCCCTCATGGAATATCCCATCTTTGTCTTTCCTTTGGCATATTGTACTCCCCCATTGGTTTTGGTGAATCTAGAAAGCCCATAATGAAAATATTTCAAAACAAAAGGCATCAATGGAATAATGTCTTTTCCAAACTTTGTCAAGCCATTTTTGAAAATTAGAAGGCTTTTCCTCCTAAAGATAAGGAGCCTACCCCCCTTATGCATGTCTCATCCTTAACTACTAGGATCTCCAACAAGTCATCAAATCCTCTTCAAAAGACATCATACACAAGCAAACCAAATGGAAATCCCCCCAATGGGGTGGATAAAATTGAATTTTGATGGTACCTCTAAAGGCAACCCTAACCTAGCTGGTAGAGGGGGAACTATAAGAAACTCAAATGGTGAACTGCTAGTGGCCTATGTAGGGCCCATGGGTAAATAGACTAATCATCTAGCTAAAGATAAATCTACTCTATAGGGTATTAAACTTGCATATAGCCTTAATCAGAGCAGAGTCATAGTAGAAGGAGATTTACTCAATATTTTTAATACCTTACAAGAAAAAATCACTCCTCATACTATTAAGAACCTAGTCAAATATGCAAATTTTATCCTTCATACCTTTCCTCAAGTTAAAATCATCCATACTTATAGGGAAGGCAATAGAGTGATGGATACTCTAGCCAAAACTAGAGTGAAACTCCAAGGTTTAACTATCTATCATAATGAAGGCCATGTTTCCTTATGACACTTAGTGTCATCTGAGGTGAAATTACACATGCCACTTAAATCCATCATGTCTTTTCATGTGTGAATTTTCACCTCAAAGGGCCTAATCATGGATTTTTAGTATTTCATTAATTTCAAGGCAAGGGAGTGCAATTATGTTTGGAAAGATTTGGAGGGCCTTTCTCATATCACAAGCTTTAGTTATTTTTCCAACATCCAGAACCCTCGACCCGCTCCCTCAAACCTTGTAACTTATATCAACATGGGTGATGATAGAGAAAAAATAGAGCCAACATCCTACAAAGAGGTTCATGAAAATAAAAATATGTGTAAAAAGCTCAAGAAAGGTGGGTTAACAGAGTATATAGAGTGTATCACTGAGCATAACCGTCTAGTGGTAAGATATTTCATTGCAGCTTGGTTGAAAAGGAAGGTTTCTATGAGGGGGATTTCCATTAATGTTTCTAAGGAGTTAATAAGAGAAGTCATGGTTATGGTTTGCACATACATAAAGGAATACAAGGATCAATCAAAGAAACAAGAGTAGCTATAATAATTTTTTTGAACAAATGAATTTGTGCAAATGGAGAAAAAGGGATTTCCCTGTGTCGACCTACCCAAATATTAGCTTGAAGTTTGCTTGCAGGTCATGCAATAATTAACCCTCGAAGGTAAGTATACCTTGATTTTTTCACACCATTTCATGTTTCTCAATCATTTCATTGGTTTTAAGATCATCCTTCCCTATTTTCTCCTAAAATCCTTGGAAAGCATAGTCCTCCTCCACTAGGTTAATGTAGCTAACCTAATATTACATCAAGGCCTCATCTTTCTACTAGTGAAACATGGTCATACCCTACTTGTCAAAAAGGTCCCCCCCTAAAGGATATTATTTTGAAGGAGACTCCTTAGAGGCCCCATCAAAGGGGGATCCATTTATGATCTCCCTCCCTACCACTGATATTTCTTCTCATAATAGCTAGCCCCATTCCCCTTTAGATGACCTTCCCTTGATAATGATTTTCATCCCTAAACCTAAACCCATCACCTTTGAATCTCCCTCAACCTATGATCAGAAAGGTATGGCCACTATAATAGAGGATCATGAGAAAAGAAAAGTAATGTTACAAAATTTTAACATAAAGGTCCAACAGGTAGGTTTTGGTTTGGTGAAACTAATCCAAGATTGGAATGAGATTCTCTGAGCAGTAGATGACATTACCCATTGGTTGGTGTAGTATACCCTACACCCTCCCATTTCCATATTTATAAAATATCTTAAGGTCTCCAAATCCCCCCTTGGGGTCCCCCCTAAGCATCCCTTCCTTAGGTGAAAGATAGGAAATGCTTGAGGATGATTTTCCCTGGTGAACAAGCTAAGGGTCCTAAGAATCAAATCAAAGACAAAGCCTCAAAAGATAAGACCAAATTCTCACAAAAGGATTTTTTTTTTGTGGAGGATACCCAAGAGGGTCCCCTTAATTAACATATTTTCTATGTCTGCTCTTTTTTTACTGTTTAGATTTTATCTTTTTATTCATTTGGCCATGCAAGGCCTAGTTAAAACTCTTTATTTCACTTTTATCATTTTGGGTCCTTGTAAAAACCTAGGTTTATATTATCTAATAAAAAACATGGTTCCTCTTCAAAGGTATGTAATATTGTTAAATTTTATAAAAAGTGGTAAAAAATCATAAATATAGACCTTGATCCAAATTTTTAAGATCCTACATTATTTATGGATAAAATACCATCAAATCATAAGAGACCATCTTGACAAATTATAGTTTTATGTTTGTAAATGATAAAATCAAAGAGATGTCGACTTGTATTTATTATCCAAGGCCATGACAAAGTAGATAATTAACATTTATAAACAACAAAATATGGTGAATAAGATATAGGTTCGCACTAAATTTATTTACTAGATATACAAATTAAGGTCAACTTGGATCATAGAGAGGAGACCATAGTGACTTGGTACCATCTATGAGAATATAAAAAATTAAAAGATATTTAAAATTTATAATTTAATTGAAATAGCATAAAAAAATGTATTTAAAAATAAATTTCTAACCCTCTATTTTCATGTTGTGAATGAGGCCTTTGAAAAATAAATCTTGAATATTAAAAAAAAAAACAAAAATTAGATTGCTTGAATGATAAGTTGTTCTTTCTCCTCCTACCAAATGATATATGGGAAAATGAGTGTTTTAATTTTATATCTATAAAAATGGTGGGATTATGTGTTTTCAAAAAAGGATTGTGATTCTGATTTCAAGGCAAATTTACTTGATGGTCTAATTTTTTTATAGAGGAATAGGGGGTATGTCTATAGAATAGCTATCCATACTTGCTAAAAATGTTTTAAACGTTGAAGTTTGGATAATAAAATACATTTACCCTATTATGAAATTAGAAAAATTAAGTGTTTATTTTAAAATAAGAAATAATACATATCTATAAGGGCTAGAATTTTAGACTCGTGAATACCAAGATAACTTGCTTTGATAGGGTACACTACATCCAATGTTCTGGAAAATTTTGATACTCATGAAATCCACTTTTGTCATTTTTTTTATAAGTTTAGATACTAAAAAGGAAAACATAAAATAAAAACTAATGTGATAGGGTAGCAGAGTTAGAAGAAATAGATTAAGAAAAAACAATGTTAATTGATGTTAAACCCCTTCTAAAAATGTAAATGGAATATTTCACTAATTACATAAGGTGAAGGATAAACATACATATGATTTCAAATTTCAAAGTTAGCTTCCATTTCAATTAGGTATACCTTTGGGAATATTAAAATAGCATCTCCCTCCCCTTAGTTCATAAATTATTACTATCAACTTTTGTAATGTTGTAATGAAAATTAAAGAAATTGATATTATAGATTTACTCTCCTACATTGGTTCTAGTGAAATAATTTTTTTCATATATTTCTTGTCTTATTTTTTGATGCACACTTATTTCATAAATTTGTTTAAATCTACATGGAAAGAGTTAAAAACATGAATGAAAGCATTTTTGAAGGATACTACCGAATTATAAATGATGAAGTCAGGCTTCTAGAAGTCTTAATTATTTATGGAATATATGACATTCATATCATAAAAAACATGGTTGAGGAAGAGGTATCCATAGAAATTAAATTTTCACATACATAACCCTTGGATATTATACACCTAGAGGATATTGGGGTTTTTATATTAGAGCATCCTTTTAATTTTGAGATATCAATATGTTTTTTAGACACACACACACACACACACACACACACACACACACACACACACAAAAAAAAAAAAAAAAAAATCATCCCCTATTTTGATTATTTATAGTAGGAAAATTGCATTGAAAGCTTTAAAAAATTTAAAAATATATTTAGTAATGTGCATAGTTGAGAATATAAATCAAGATATGTTAAAAAATTACTCCAAGTATATGAAAGAAAATATAGGTGAGTCACAAAAACTAAAGGCAGATTACTGTTAAAAAAAAGTCCTACATCTTTATATTATTAAAAAAAATTCTATTATATGATTCTTTGTTATAATTGTTTGATCCATTATAATCAAGGATGTTTTTACATGAATTAATAGACATAGTTACGACTTCAAACCTACCACAAATAAGTGTCTCTATTAAACAACACAATGAAACAACTAAATACCTAGATAATCGTAAAGATGCTATGCAATTGGTGGTGATGCATACACTAGGGACACCAAAGTAAATTCCATCAATTGTGACTTTTAATTCCCAATTCGTTAATAAAAATAATTACCAATTGACAAACCTTCATTAAATTCTTCCCTTAATTTGATTTTTATACGTGGTTGAGGAATATGTACATATAAAATATAATTAGAGGCTTGAATATATATTTTTTAATTAATATATTTTCAATTATTTTCAAGTCTTATTATTATTATTTTCTATAATTCCATCCAAAAAAACTTTATTGTTCTTGATATATATGAATTTTTAATATAAAAATGTTGTTAGAAAAACCTTCCAAATAAACAACGAACATTTTCAACCAAGAGGAATGGGCATCCAATTTCTATTTTTTGTGTCTGGATAATTTCAACTTTCATATTGGACTTTGTATGATACAAATAACAATATAGAAAAATTACTACAACAAGCTAAAGTGGAGGTATGTTCTCTATTTTATTGGGGTGTGGAGCATTGTGATTAAAAATACTTGTATTAAGAATTTGGATATGATATGGGAAATGTTCAATTTATTTATAACATTACAAACACTATTATAGTTAATCATATCAATAAAGGTGTTTCTAAAGATCATTTTTTGTAAGCATGAAGGTCACTCAATGTCAAGAATTTAAAAGGGACAAATGGATGATCATGAAATTGTTCACATTAATAACCTTAATTGGGAACAAAGAGGACACGAGAAAATATATAAAGCATTATATCCTATATAATATTTATTTTATCATAGAATTTAAGATTAAGTTTTTATGGAATATGATAGACAAATTGAATTCATAATATTTAAATAATAATTAGATTTAAAAAAAAATCATTAGTTGTATTTGCCTACACAATTATCTACCAATTGGATATTTCAATTTTATAACTCTATGATAAAATGATTATTTATACATAAATTAATGTAATTTTATTTAAAATATAGATATTTTTTCAAGTCACTTTACTCTTTGTATGCAATGTTAACACATCTATGACTAGAATGTTAATTAAAAATTATATATTTTCCCAAATTAATTTATTATTATTATCTATACCATTAACCACCAATTGTATATTTCCTTTTAAACATGTGTGAATATTTAGAATTTAATTGAAAATTATATATCTTCATTCATATTAGTTTGAAATGACAATGATATAGGATAAATTGAATTTGAAATGAAGAATGCTAGAGGATAAAATAAATATTGTTTCCATGCTTAATTTTTTCGATTGTTAGTTGAAGGATTTATTTCATATTGATTTCAAAATTAAGTATAAATAAAAAAGAGTATGAAATTATTAGTGGATTTATAATCCTAACATGTTAATTGGAAAGTAGATATTTTACAATAAGTTTTGATGGATTTGTTTGGTTTTTCAATTTTGCAGATATTTAATCATGACATTGCTAGTGGAGACATTAAAGATTGCTTATCCAATTCAAAATTCATGTTTAGAAACACTTTTTATAATGTTGGATTGGATATTTGTTACAATGGTGTTCATTTAAATAGTATTACTTTCTTAATTTAAAAATAGTTTAAATAAAATACAATTATGGGATTATGTGTTCAGTTGAATCTTGATGTAGTTGCGTTCTTTTAGATACTATTACTAGATTGAATGGATATATGCTACACTAAGGTTATTTTGAATACTATTACTTGTCTATTTGAATTTTGTTTTTTATAAAATACAATCATGTCATTACAAGTTTTTAAATTTTAAATATTTACTTGCTTAATTCAATTTTTATGTTTAGATACATTTTTGTGTTTTATTATATCTTGTTGTGTTGATGCTATTTTAGATAATTTTGCTTATCAAATTAAAAAATATATTTTTTATATAATTTCATTGTGTTTTTATTTTAATGTTAAAATAATAACTATCCCTAGATATACACATTATTTTCAATTGTGGCTCACTACACGGAGATTAAAAACAATTATTTCTCTTGTATTTTTATATCGTTCCATTTGGAAGAAAATTATTAATGTTGGGAGAGGAAGGATTGTTGTTTGGAGTTGTAGGGATTAACAAATTTAGATCACCAATTAGGAAATTTAATTTTTTAGATTTATTTTATATATACTTATGTTGTGGCTTTAGCCCTAATTTTTTAAGAGTTGTAAAAACAAATTTCAATATTTGGTTATGGTTTACTTATCTTCCCTCAAGATTGATTTCTTATTTAATTCATCAATTTGACTAGCTAAAAAAATTTGAATTTGTTTTTACTTTGGATATATCTTAGTGTGAGGTAGGTGATAGACTTTTTTGATAGAATAAAGGAATTATTGTGTCGATATACCTAAAAAATATAAAATTAGTTGTGAATAAATATAAACATGTATATAAAACAAAAAACATATTGTTCATAGATGATAAAACATTCTTTGATTGTGACAATCAAGATGCCCTTTACTTTGGATTACGTTTGAGATGGAAATTTGATGACACACTACATTTTACTAGAAAAATATTTACACACTTGTATGCATTGTTAGAGTATGCGGGGCCACACAAAAACATGTGTCACTCTTTGGAAACATATAAGTAAATTATTATTGATTTTGATGGATTTGCTTTGCATTAAAGAAATCAATAAAAACAAAATTAATTTAACTAAGTTATTTTATGTTATTTTAGATTGTGTTTACTATATCAAATTATAGATTAATTTATTTATTTGTTATATTAAACTATATAAAAAGGTGAATTTGTACATGATTTAAATTTAAATAGATTTTTTTAGATCATTTTGTTATATCTAATTATTGCTTTATTTTATTGTAAAACCGTTATAATTTTTTTATTATAACAACCTATAGTTTTATGTTTTCTAGAGTAATATAGTATTTTGTATTTACTACAATAACATATATAAATAAGTAAATTTGGTTAAAAATTATATTTGAATGAAAAAAAATAGATATGAAAATAATTAATTAGATCAAATTTTTATTTTATATTTTTATGGAGTTGATCTCAATGGCTCTAAGTTTAAAATAATTTATTGTTTGAAAATTATAGAGCACACTGATTAAATTTTATTATGTTCAACTTGAATGTTTTTTTAGTTCATACAGTTCATAAAAAATAAGTCACAACAATGAATATCAACATAGTAGATACTATTGAGCTCAAAACAAAATAATACTTCCTTCAGTTAAGTCAACATAGATATGATTCAAACCATTCAAAAATCCTCAAACCATCATCAACTATGAAAACTTACTTGTCAAGTTGGACTGTGTAACACATAATTTTATCTCAAATTGACACTACTATAAGAGACCACCTTATCAAATATAAAATGATCATAAAACTTAAATATTAGTATGCATAACAACAAAAAATAACACTTACCTTCCTGGGAAACATTGATAATCAGTAATTTTTCTTAAAACACCATTATTTATTCAATTTTCTTGAACATATGCACAAAATATTTTTATGTATTTTCAAAATTGGTATATGAACATCGACTAATTCCAAAATTTAAACAACTTAATGATCTCATTGATTCAAGAAACAACATTAAAAAAATATCTTGAATTTATACATATTCAATAAGACTACGATTCAATTCACTAAGATGATTAAAAATGTTTGGGAAACCCTGTAATATTTTGATTTAACCATTATAATTAGTGTGGAAATATAGTAAAGGTCCATAAAATAAACTCAATATAGTGTTAATTAATCACTCCTAGAAGAGAAAAATATTTGTATCTATAATTTTAATTATATCATAGTAAAAACACTTAATAATTATTTATATGAAGATATTTATTTACTACATGATTTATGGATGATTTTGATATAGGTGAAAGATGTAATAGATGTAAGGAAAGTAGTAAATAATCTACATTAGTGTTTAATAAACAAACTATTTGTGATACTTATATTTATGTTATGAAAAATTAATATGTCCACTATCTTATATAAATTATTCTAAATTAAAAATATGTTACATTGAACATGATTATGATAATTTTGTTGTTCTACTTATTACATGTATTTATTTGGCTTAAATTTTATCTACCAAAAGTTGCATGGATATTTGTGAAATTTTTTTTACTTATATTTTTAATAATTTGTCCACACTAAATGCTACTTGATTTTTTGTGATATTTTTCCTGCACTTAAAAGTAAAGGCAATAAAAATTAAAAATTGTGATAATATTGCATGGATGTTTGTGTTATTTCACTTTCTCTTATACATTAGGAAATAAGAACTAAAATTTGTGATAAATGTGTTTTTATTTATCATGGTCAACTTCAAATCAATTACATTAAAATAAAAATATTAAATGATATAATGATTTGCAAAAAAATATTGAATTGATTCAACAAATTAAACTCAAGAATTACATTAAAATAAAGTATTAATTATTTCCATGCTTACAAATAAAAATTCAATTGATTCAATAAATTATATTCAAGTATATAATTATTTAACACTGAATTCCGGTAACCTTCAAATTAGAATCTAAAAAATATGATAACTAATATTAAAAAATATCTAAATTAGAATACAATAATAACAATATATAATTACAATATTTGATGTTATAAAAAATGGTATAGACAATTTCATGTTTTATTCAGGACTAAAATATATCTAGATTTAATGAAATGATGGTTTAATCAAAGGATGTCTATATGATGCCTATGTAGTAATAGGAATATTAATATTTTAGAAACCTTGTGATGTCTCCATAATTATGGATGATGCCAAACATTTAACTGAAGGTGTTGATGTAGGAATAGAAGTAATCATAGAAACTAGAACACCTAAAATGGGGGTCTAAACAACTTTAAAAGGCACCTCTCATTGTTATGATTAGGATGACTTAATCTTAGTTTTCTATATATTATTAAATGTTAAGAGTAACTGGAAAACCATATCCACATATTTAAGACATTAATGTAGTCCTTGAATGAAAGTTGACAATTATTTGACTTGTCTAATATCTAATCCATTAAATTAATTGGGATCAATTTTATTTGAGTCTTCAAGATTATCTTGATTATCATGCATAATTTAATTATATTGATATTTATGTTCATCATTAACATCATATTTTATTTTTACATAAATTTTAATAGTTATATTATTATATTAATCAAATATATATATACATAGTCACTAAAATTAACATTTAATGTTAAAATAATGCACTTTTGATCACTCCTTATGCACACTTATCGTATGTTAAATTATAAAATAATTATACCTCTAATTATAAGTAGATAATCCTTATTCTTAATAAATTATAATGCTTGATATTCCTATTCTTCATCCTAAGAAAGATACACTCACTATTAAATTGATCCACACTTCTAGTTTACCTATCTCTACTCCTTAGAGAATGTCACTTCTTCAAGACAATCTTTTTTGGTGGTTGTGTTTAGATCCATTTGTTTCATCCTCACACCAAAAAATTACTAATATTTCAAATTAAAATTCACCTAACAGATTATTCCACATGTTTGGCCAGTTTCATTCAAGGAAATGATAAAAAAACCACTATATAAGCATAATTTTTATTCATTTATTCACTAGTTGGTAAAAGGATTCTATATTTAACATACCATAATTATTGTAACTATACATTGAGAGGAAATAATTTATTATTTTTAATACTGAGTCCATAAAACCCAAGTAGACCTAAGATAAGTTTGAAGACACCTCCAAGGTCAAAATTCATTGTTGAAGCACATAATTACATTAGGATTACACTAGCATACAAAATTACATAAATATTTCACACACACCTCCTTAACATGGGATAACTACATAAGGTTTGATCTATCTTTTTAGTATTTATATATAGGGAGTGATCAACATAGGGGATGCTAAGGTCAAGCACAGCTTCAACTCCTAACTCCATTTTCCCATTAATTGCATTCATTTATACTTGTCTATTGAGCAAGTGTTCTGAGTGAATAATAAGGTACATAATAGCTCCCACACAAAATTGAATAGATCCAATCACGTATATATGACCTACAAGTAAAATCACACGTATTTAATTTTTCATAGAGGGAAAACTCTACCAGACACTATTGCACCCTACAAATGACAATGTAGTTTGAATTTATCCTAGTCTTTATGGAGCCATGTTCTTAATTTTTAATGACCTCACATAGTCCCTTTTTGATCACATAATATCTATTGCAGTCCATCATATATGAGTTCTAAAAATATTGTTTTTATTTAGTATTTTCCAATTTTAGTATATTTTCATAAATAGTAAGTTCCAAATTAGTCTTATGTGATTTATAGAATGTTTTATACATTTTGATTTTACTTAGTAGGTTTTCATTATTATAATTAATACTTATTTAATTTACTAATATTAATAAAACATATTGGTGAACATATGTTTTTGTTTGAACATTTCCAAATCCTAGGTTTCCATAAGGATTCAAACGTTCTTTCTAAAATTTCAATTTTTTTATTATTAGAGTTTCATATTTGACATCTAGTTTTCACTTGTCCTTCATCAAAAACACATTTTTTATTCTTTTCCATATGGGTTCACCATCCTTTTCCTATTAGGATTTTTATTTTCTAGGCTTATGGCTTATATTTCCTTATTCGAATCATATATGATACATAATGAATCTATTTTTAAAATATCAGAGGATTTTATTAGTTTTATTAATAAAATCATAAACCTTTTTTGTCTCTAAAATATTATATGTGCTTTTTATAATTTGTAATTTACTATATTTAGTAGAATTGGCCTAGGAGATGAATGGTGCACTTATTTTCAAACTATTTTGGGTTTCTTATATTTGACTATTTGAATTAAAAACCTCTTTTAAATTTAAAAAATAAATAATATATGTATGCATGTATGTATATATAATAACAGGATATTTATTGTGCACATCATATAATAACTATATGGGTTACTCTTGTATAATTTTTTCAAGAAAAAATTATTCTAATTCAATGGTGTGAACTATAAATATTTAATAAATTAGAGAAAATTAATATAAAATAAAACTAATTATACACTTAATCAAAATACACCTTTTATGTTTGTGTTAACTTCTACCAACCCTTCTCAAGATGGTGATAGCTATTATCCCTCTAACTAGGTCCATGATATCAATATACCAAAAGATAAGGTAAACTACTATATTACTTAAAATGAAGGTAACCAACATGTATTTCCTTATCCCCATCCACCTCTCACATCTCCTCTTGATGATATTTGTATTCATATCCATTCAAAGTTACCTAGATTTTGTACTTGTGAAGCCCTTCAAGATCAAATAATCACTATGGGAAGGATAATAAAAGAATTTTTTAAAAAAATAATTATTTCACTTCAAAAATAACATCATTAAAAATTATCTCACATATCCAAATAATTCATAATATGTCAATGTGAATTATGAATTTGTATCTTCATCTAGTAATGTTATGCCTAACAAGACTTCATATCAAGATTGGAATCTAAAAAAATATATCTATAATTAATGCTTCAAAAATTATACAAAATGATAATAAGATATCAAGTGATATTATAAGATAAAATATTCACAACAAGCTATCAATCTACCTCCTATACATCCTTCACAA